>UCOM01004453.1:0-12347 GCA_900474385.1 Ormyrus pomaceus | reverse complement strand
TATACCTAACCTCAGCTTAAGGCATACGGTTTGCTACGAGCCTACGAGAGTAACTTCGACTATGCGACGTTGCCAAATGTCATAAATGACATAAATCATAGACATATACACAAAGAATAATTTATGTCAAATGAAGTTTAATGCCACATAATATTGTATTAAACTATCATAAAAATCAAGTTTTGGTTTTTATAATATTATAAGCATGCATTTAAAAAGGTCATTTAAATTTATTTTGATATCCTCTCGCTTGATTCGAGAGTCTTCATAGAACCACCTTAAAACTAAGTGTCTTAACAAGAACTAAATTTACAGCTTCTCGCATGGGCGTTCTGTGTAAATTCTCTCGGCGCATGACCACCTAAAATCATAAAATTTACAATTTATTAGTCTCATCACTCGCTTCTATCAAGCGCTCTAAGTTATCGAGGCGTCGCACCAGCTCAATTCGCCGAGAGCGACCTCGTCCCCGGGGTACGCCGAACTCTAGGTCAGATATCGCTCAGTTCGCGACCTTTGACCCTTTCCAGAGTTATTGTCCGCCCCCCCAACCCCTTTCATCCCACGGATTAACCGAATTACTAAAGAAATAATCCACAATAAATATTTTTTATAGCACTTTTTAATTTAATAACGGTCGCGATAGATTTTGCTTTTTTCCGACTGCAATATGATGGCTCGGAAAGCAGAACCGTCGGAGCGCTCGGCCGAGCCTGTGCTGACCTCTAAGGTGACCGAGCGCTCCGTTGGTTCTGCTTTCCGAGCCGTCAATTATAATAGGCAAAAATGAATTTTTAATTAAATAACGTGATCGCTTCTCGTAGAATTTTATTCAAAGTAGTTAATGCCAACGGCGATTTCATAAAAAAAAATTAGGGCACATCACAATAGTAAATTCAATATTTGTCCACATATGTGGACGTCGGTCAGAAGAGGTTAAACAAGTGTAATGGTCCTCGTGGCTTTCATGTTATTTCATAAAAATAAAAATTGCAGGTATTGCAGGTAATTGCAAGTAATAGATTATTTTCTTTTCATTGCAAGCAGGAAACTTTGTCAAATACGTCTGTAAAAGTGTTAAAAAAAACTTTTTTAGACTTATTACAATTAGTTGCTAAAGTTTTGTATGACTTTAAAAATAATAAAAAATTAAAGTACATTTTATTTACTTCAAATTTGAATTGTAAATTGTAAATTCTGTGTTATATGATAGAGGTACTATACTATAATATAGTACAAATTTAGAAATATTTTGAGTATTAAAAAGTTTCTAGAACTTGCGGAAACAGTAAACGCGCATTTACCAGAGCACTTAGAAGGCCCTAATGACGTCCTACAACTCAAACTGACAATTTCTCTTTTAATGTTCAAAATTCGAATTTCATCTAGGCAGCCGACTTCTTTCTTCCGAGAAACTGTCACCGGCTTCGCGGTTCTGAACTCATCTTCCGGCGTCGTCCCCTCTTTAGAAAAACGCGGCCCAATCGGCTTCTAGCCGCGCCATTTCTCTCTCTTCGTCGGGCAAAGCACAATGGGAGCGCTTATTATTTTATCCGAGCGGGGGACGACGACTGCCGGTATTCGAATTTGCGAAAAGAGGGGCAGACAGGAAGAGAAGAGTCGGCTTTTTGTGGCGGGGGTTCGAGACTCATCGGAGCGTCGGAATTTCATGGTTGTTATTAATTTTGGGACTGTAATTAAACGTTAATGCTTGCCTTGCCGAGGGTAGTGAATTAGTGGCAGGTTCTAGGCGTAATTGAGGATGAAAGTTATTGTTTTGAAGAAATTTGTTTTTTAGACCTACAAGGTGTAAGATCACACTGCCTATGAAATTCTATAAAACATATTTTGACGAATGAAAGCACAACAATTGTTATTGTGCGTTTTATGCTATAAGAATTTTATTATAATGACTTTTTAGCCAGTTACGTTACATGCTTAAGTTATCGAAAGCCACTTCAATAAATGATTAAATTGCCTAATTGCAAAGTTAAAATGAACTCGCTAGTTTACATCGCCAAATTTTTGTCAGAAAATATTATATATTATATAAAAATAACTTGATATTTTTGTATTTTAAAATAGAAGAATTATAAACATTGTCCAAATATATGGTTAAAGTTTTTTAATGAGATTAAACCCAGAATTTTATTAGGATCTAACTACTTTACAAGTTATGCAAAGCAACTGAGCTAATTTACCGAGAGCTTTCATCTCTGCCAGGATTATTGATATTATAACTGCGGGTACTCAACGAGAAAATATTCGCTTTGCGGCATTGCGCATTTCGAATTTGTCTGCTCTCTGTGTACGTATTATACACCGGCAGTTGAAATATCGCATAAATTGCTTGCTTTGTACAATGATGTTTTAATTACAATTAATTGTTGAATAAATTATTATATAAACATTCTCCTTTTCACTTAAGAAATGACTGCGATATAAAACGAGTTTTCCATTGCTTTATTCATTTAAAATTGAGTTTGATTAATGTACGACGTAACGAAATCTTATTTTAGAAATTAGAAATATCTTGTAACGTGTCCTTTTTCCCCGGATAGGCCAGGATGAGTTTAGGAATCAAAAGAAACAAATTTCGGATACGGGTGAACAAGGTTGTTGACACATGCATATAACTTTAGACTTAATTTATTTATTCCAGCCTGAGTTAGCCGTCCGAAAGCGGCGCTGCGTACTGACGCCTTGCCTATTCGCGTTACAATCTAAATAATAAAATTGTTAATTTTTGTATAGGTATAATAAGTAAAATGTAATAGCAAAGTAAAACGCAATAATCTTCATTTTATAATAACCGCCTAAATTATGCATTGTAACAAACGAGATACAAGTGAGAGCCTAATAGTTTTATATATTGACAAAAAATTGTTCAATAAACACTTACATATAAAAATTCGCATGATACTACATGAAATACTATAGCCTAACGAAAAAACGTGTTCCAACGAACGACCAACGAGGAAAATAATCATCTCCCAAATAATCACCCACTTAATCACATCCCCTTAACGGCTATCAAAAAAGGCCAAGCATCCCGGCAAACAAGCTGCACCACGCATCCTTACCTCTGCCGTCCGCAATTCGTCGCACCGGCTCTCTCTCTCAGCATCTCGGCAATAAAATTCCGGGCAAAACAAACCCCATAAATCGGGCCGGCAGCTACTTAGAAAGGGAGCTCCGGAATCGCAACTATTTCATTTGGAGCAGATTAGACGGATTAGCGACCGACGACAAAGCGCCCCCTTTTTCCAAAAGGGAGGGTGGGGGGGGGGGGCAAAGTGACTGTCGGTGCGTTCGTGTGCATCAGGAGTCAGGACCTCCCCCGTTCATTATTCGCGTCCCTTAATTTCGGGCCGACGACACTCGTTGTTGTATTGAGTTGACGACGAGAGAGTGGCTTTTATTAGTTTTGCCGATTCGATGCGTCCCCGCCGATTATGACTTTGATATTCTTTTGAGAGCTGACTTTTTGCCCGGATGATTGATTCGAGGCTGCATGGACTTTTGATATTGCATTGCTTGAGTTTTTTTAAGGCATTTATGGCGTTCGGGCTTCGAGGCTTTCGAGATTGAAGTTTTGGGGAGTTTTTATTACTTGGTATTGGAATGTTGTAAATTTTTTTGTTCATGATTATATTAACTGGTTTCTTGAATTTACTTCTTCAAATAATATTATAAAAAAATAGTTGCAATGCATTGATGTAAAATATAAATATTAGACATTGTATGCACTGAAAAAATAATGCAGTAAAGTTTACGATAAATTCTGGTAATGGGAGAACAGACTTGACATATGAAAAAAGTGCCATAAAATTTTCTATAAAAATTGTAATTTTTCCAAATTTCATGGCATTTTTTCCATACATGTCAAGTCTGTCCTCCGATTACTAGAATTTATAGTAAATTTTACTGTATCATTTTTCTCAGTGCATATATTTTTATAATATTTTCAATATTTTATCGGACGAGTCAAGGTTCCTTTTTGATTTCGATGCTGATAAATAATAATTTTACGAGTTTTTATTTAAGATTTTAATTAAGGTTAAGAAATTCATTCATTTCGTTTTTTGAAGCTTAAAATTTGGTTATTGGCTTCAAGTTAAAATGAAATTCAAAAATCTTAAGCTTTTCAGTGTGAAAATCCATGAATCTCTTAAATCTGCAGTTTACGCAGAGTGAAAATTTAAAAATCACTATTTCTCTCGGATCAAGAGCTAAATCTTGTTTCTTTTGATGAAAGCTGAGTCAATTACTATTGGCTCAATTAAACGTATTAATCCATTTTCATTTTTGATATAGATAATTTATGGGAAGGCAGTGTTTTTCAGTATATTCAATGTAACTGAAGTTCGCAACGTTTTTTAGCAACGAAAATTTCGAAATTTTGAATTTGCAATAAAACGCTATGAGATAGCAAAAAACGTCTATTTAACGCGTTAGATGCACAAAAACGCATTATCGACTATATTATTACCCCTCAAACTACCCTTACATATCCGTGATTATCATCGAGAAATACGTTTTTTTGACTTTTCATTTAAAGGCCGATCGGAAAAATTTTAATGCACTAACACCTTTCTGGTATCGATGCTAAACAGCCTGCCAAGTTTCATCCCCAAATTCGCTCCGGAACTAGCCCAAGCAAGAATGAAAGATCTAATTCACATTTTTTCCGATTTTAAAAAATCGTCCATTCCGTCTTAAGGCCGATCGAAAAAATTTTCTTTAATGATTACCTTTCTAGTATAATTGCTGTAAAGTGCCTGCCAAGTTTCATCCCCAAAATCACCCCGGAACATCCCCAAAGAGGGAAAAAATAAAAAATTGATTATTATAGGTTCCAATTCATCTGTTGAAAAAGAAGAAGAGACTAAAGATATATCAAAAATAAAACAAAATTTAGAAAAAAAAGGAAATGGCTGCACAAGAAATAACTTCAAATTTTTTTTAAAAGAAAGTGAAGTAATAAAATCTTTAAATCCACATAATTCGGAGGAGAAATCAAGAGTGTTCAGATTAAGAAAGGTAAGAAATTAAGAATATAATATATTAATAGTTATTAAATAATTCAATTTTGAAGTTATATTAACTATTTCAATTTTTTTTCAGAAAAATTAGTAGCGCATAAAGATCTCGAAATTACAAAATTAAATATTAAAATAGCCAACCTTGAAAAAAAAAATACAAAATGGATATTTTTAATCTATTTAAACTGTAATTTAAAGAATTTTAAATAAAATATTTATATATTATCAAAATTTAGGCTCTTCCCACTCCCCAAGGCCTTCCTCCAACTCTCCTACCATAAAATGCCTACAACTCGGCCATTCTGACAACTATGATCGTCCTCGATCATCGCCGTATGCTACGGGGACATCATACTCCGTTGTCAGACAGCCACACTCGTGCCAGTACCGTCCTCGGTCTCATACACTCGTGACGCACAAAGCCACGAGGACGGAGCGCACCTCAAAAAGCCGTCAGGACAGACACATGGGCCACTATCCCACTTCTGAACTGTAGGAGGCTGGAGGAAGTCTAGGCGTTTCGTCTCAGGGTTGTCCACCAAGACTCGTCAGTGGGGCTGACGATAGACAACCCTTGCCCCAGACGCCATGAGTACCCTCTGAGCCCGGATACATATATCCACTTGCCTCGACTGATGTGCTAGCGAGCGCGATAAACCCGGCGCTACGCCACTTAGCGACCAATCGGGCGGGCACCCAAAGGCGCCCAGGCTCTTCCTACTCCCCAAGGCCTTCCTCCAACTCTCCCACCATAAAATGCCTACACGATGTATTCACAAAATGCAAGTAGGTTTTCAGTGGCTGGATGAACCCAAGCAAATGAAGCTTTAAATGGAATAATTTCTCGGAAAGCTCCTAAAAGTAAATGCCTCAGTACTAGTCAATCTGCGGATTATCGAGTAGTTAGTGCCGTTTTGAATAAAAATGACGAAAACACGAGTGTAATAGATCTAAATAAAAAGATAAATTTATCTCCAGGTACATATACGTCAGGGTTTTTCAAAAGAAGTGATTTATTAAGACATCGAAAAGCTAAAAAATCTAAACTTGTAATATCAAAAATTCGCAGAAATATTTTAAAGCAACGAGAAAATTTGAAAAAATTGCAAAAGCAAATTGAAGGTGCTACATACAAGGTGAGAAAAAAGTACGAAAACCCCTGAAAATTTCCGAGGGTTAGCGGTATAAAAAAAACAAAGGTCATATGCTAGGTAACTTTGAACGCGGAATTCAATGGTGACTTTGGAATTGACCTTGAACCTCAATTTCAAGGTCATTTGAAGGTTAACTTAATTTTTTTAAATGGAAACTCCTATTTTTCATGCCGGAATTGAAGAGAGCGATTTTAAGTTTTTATTAATTCTCAGAAATTTTCAGGGGTTTCCATACTTTTTCCTCATCTTGTGTAAATCATTTTATCAGAATTTCGTTAAAAATCGTGCTTTCGTGGATTGACAACACCCCCCTATGTTTCCCAAAATTAGGCATCTTCGTGAAAAATGTTTAACACAAAAGTGTACGAGTTTTGATCGGAGTATTCAGCAGTAACCTTGACTTTGACTTTTTACCAATACATAGGGGTCATTCAAGGTCAACTTTGAAATTCCATATGGAAACCCCCATTTTGGACTATTAAATAAGAATTCATTCAGATGTGTATTCTGTCGATGGGTCGAAATGATTGCATGGGATTAAGTAGGGGTCAACATGTCAATTAGGATATTTGTTTGAAATATTTTGACCTCCATTTAACCTTTAGCATCCGTTTTGACCCACAGAGTGAATACACATCTCAACGTAGAATTTTGTGTTCTTTCTTATTCCGGAGCCAAAAGTAGGAGTTTCCATGTGAAATTTCAAAGTTGACCTTGAAATAACTTGTAAAGAAGGGACAATAGTCAAAGTAAAGGTTACCACTGAATACTCCGAATGAAATTCCAAAACTTTTGTGTAAAACATTTTTCACGAAAATGGATATCTTCGCGAATCACAGGAGGGTCTGATACTTTTTGAAGATCTCGGTACAATGTACGAAAGCACGACTTTTAATGAAATTCTGATAAAATGGTCTATACATTATTCCACAAAGTTGTTTGAAATTTATTTTTTTAAAACCCTGATAGAAAATTAACCAGTTGGGCTGATTAACGTGTATTTTAAATGGAGCATTTTTTTCGCATTGATGCCTAAATTAAATAAAAACAATTGGAAAATCATTTTAAAAGATAAAATATCATTACACTGAAATATTCATGAGCAAACATATTTAATTATTTGATTATAACAAAAAATAATAGCAATTTGTCGTTTTCAATTACAAAACAAGCTAAGAATTGGCCAAAACCTGCTTAACGTTTCTACCAGGGAAAGTTTATAATAAATTTTGTACATTATTAGGACTCCATTTAAAAAATAATCTTCTTTGTACTTTTGTTAATTAAACATTCGCAAAATGAGACTAATTAATTTGGCTTAAAAAAGCTACTTATGTAAATTTTAATCATGAGCGAGACTGCTGACATTTATTTATTTTTGAACATGGATACTTTCACGAACTTGGTTAATTAAGTTTGCTTCAATAACATCCTCATATAAAATCGTCTAATTTAGTTTGCTTCAGTGATATTAAACTCTTTTAAATCAACCTGAATAAATATTGGATGTTCATTTCTATTTTTGCCTCCCACGAATATCTTCTTATATGAATAAATTTGAAATCCTCTTCTGCACGTGATTCACTTGATAACGTTATTGACTCTTATGAATTATATTCTTAACTGCTAAACGGATATTAATAAATACCGAAGAAAGAGTAGTTTTTCGCTTTATGCGTCGATACGTACTACGGTCATGATGAGTGAAATATAGTTTATTAAAAATTTAAATGTTGTAAAAGTAGTGTTTTTTAAATTATTTATTAATTAAACTAATATAGTATAATATTAGTTATAATATAGTATAATAAAGTTTCAACATGAAAACCTCAATTTCTAAAGCTAAGGGTAAGTTTTTTTGCTTTCCAGTACATTCTTACTTTTTTGTAAATTCAATAATTATGAAAAATAAATCATTTATAAGCAAGCACTTCCTTTTTTGTAATCTGTAAATAAAAAGGAATGTCTTCATCTATAGGATCGTTGTTTTTTAGCATAACACGCGCGTTCCAGCGTTATGTGAAAGTGAGACAATTAACAGATTTAACGTATTGGAAGAAAGTTAAATCGTAGCAATAGTTTTAAATTGCGATTGGTTGCATTAAAAAATATTTATTCATTCTATAGTTACGCTTAATTATAAAATGCGGACGTTTTCTCAAAAATCAAGTGAAACTAAAACTTTAGTATTATTTTAATTGTACATAAGTTTGGAACGAATAAAAATGTTTCAACCCCACCAGTGTCAAATTAAAACTCTTGCTACATTTTTTGATTTATTTTTTGTTCAAAATGTTAAGACTTCAATTATGGAAATACCTTAGTTTTCGTTAGGACAACTTTCCCTTAGATTCAAAAAAAGCTTATCGCTCTGTTACATGGTACACAACTTGGGGGATATATCATCTTCTTTTGAATAATGAATAATTCTGCTATTTCACCAACATCCATGATCTGATAGGTAGACATTTTCTTTGTAAATTAACTTATTAACGAGTCAAAAGGCAAAATATTTTCTTTGTTTTTAACGTCTCGTCTCATACCATAAAATTTGAAATATTCTTATGTTAATCTATATCTTAAGGTACTTTTGATTCTGTACAAGATTTAGTGATCAAAATTGCATTTAGTTTATTAGGCTAATCACAATGACGTTAATTCCGAAAAAAATCCAAAAAAAAAAAAAAATGAAATTTTTTTTAAAAGCTTGTTTTTCAGTAAGAAATGATTTCACTAGCCAGTACCCTCGTGAAATTTGTCTATGTTATCATTGTCCAATGATTAATTTTTTTATTAAAGGATCTTATGAAGAAGTTGGGGCCGATTTTGAAGAAGCAATTACTGCGGTTGGATATGGAAAATTTCATTACTTATTATTTTTAATATTGATACCGGCAACATGGTCTTCATTTTTCGATACTTCAAATGTGTCCATGATTTTGCCAGCTGCCGAATGTGATTTGCAACTTACACTTTTTCAAAAGGGTATATTAAATGCTGCAGTATATGCAGGTTAGTCATTTATAAATTTATATACAAATAACTAATTATTGATAAATATAATAGCAAAGTAATAGACAACGCGATCAATAAAAAATCACTCGTAACTGAATTTTATTCTTTCAATTAATTTCATCAATTCTAGCATTAAAAAAAATTGGTAAAAAATGAATTCTAAAAGTCGAAAAATCGCTATAAAGTCCTTAAAAAAAAAATGAATTCAAAAGTTGTATATTCTGAAATTTTCAACTGAGAATCTTAATTGCTGCATTTTATACAAAAATTTTTTGCTTTTCTGTAGCTACAGATTTAAATGTATCTTATGTAACATTTTTAAATTTAAAAGCTTAAATATTTGATAATTTAACGATTTTTTATTTACTTTATGAGATTTTGATGTTGAAAATTCACGACAAAAATGTAGTTTTAATGTTTATATTTTTCTGAAAGATTAAAAAGCTTTTAAGTAATAGATAAGGTTTTAAATTTAAGTAAAATTAAGCTGATTCTTACACGTAACATTGATTATTTAGGAATGGTTAGCAGTGCTTTCATATGGGGATTTATTGCTGACGTAAAAGGAAGACGTAATATTTTAATTTATGGATTTATTTTTGATGGTATATGCAACATATTAAATGGATTTTCTCCAAATTTCGCCATTCTTGTATGCTTCAAATATCTTAGTGGTTTTATGTAAGTTTTCAACCGTATTATATTTTTTAGAACACAAAAAAAAGAGAAAAAAATAATTATATTGTGTTTTGCAGAATTAGTGGCCCTTATGCTACTGTTACATCGTATTACGCAGAGTTCCATGCTTTTAAGGATAGACCTAAAAAACTCCTTGGCTTAAATGCAATGAGTTTTATAGGAAATATTCTGAATGCAGGTATTACGTCGATATTAAATATTTTATTACGCTATCTTTGAGTATATGCTTATAAAATGACGAAGATTTAATGAACTTTATACGTTTCAATTATTATTGCAGGTTTAGCTTGGTTAATAATACCTCAATCATGGTTACTAGTTTTCGGTGAAAATGCTTTTGTGTACAATTCATGGAGGATTTATTTAAGTATTTGTGGACTTCCTATAATTTTTGGAGGATTTTGTTTATTCTTCTTCCCAGAGAGTCCAAAGTTCCTTATGAGCAAAGGTCGAAATGAAGAAGCTTTGAATGTTTTTAAAACCATTTATTCAATCAATTCTGGGTCTTCAAAAGAATCATATCCAGTAAGTTTATAGTTTGAAAATATTAATGACCTTAAAAGGATAACTTTTTGTATATTAAATATTTTATATTAAACATTTTAACTAAATTAATTTATAAAAAATTTTTTCAGATAAAATTGTTGGAAAATGAGGTAATACCGAATCACAAAAACTCAAACGAAGATTCTGAGGGAACCAAGTCATTGTTAACTGCCTTTTATGATGGGATTATTCAAATGAAACCTTTATTTGCTAGTTCATACTTCTTAAAACTACTTTTATTATTTATTATACAATTTTGTACAATGTTATCGTAAGTTTTTAATTTTTATTAAATAAATTCTTTGCATTATTAATTTTAAAATTTATGTTAAATTATGATTTACAGTAATAATACTATTCGGCTTTGGCAGCCGCAATTACTCGCAATATTAGACCAACAAAAAAGTTCTGAAAGCGAATCGTCGGAAACTACTTACACATTTTGTGAAATTATTAACAATTTTACATTTTCTAAGGAAAAACAAAATATTACCATGGATCCAATTGAATTTGAAAATTGTATAGAGGTAATAATATATTTTTTTCTAACTATTATTATTAACATTGAAGTCACGAATTGTTATAAATTTTATTTCAGAAACCATTAACTGATTCTACTTACCTTAATATACTAATCATATCGACCGCACTAACAGTCAGTATGTTTCTTGCTGCTGGTTTTGTAAATTTATTTGGGAACAAAAAATTATTACGTAATTATTTATCAAATATATTTGCATTAATAGTGCTTAAAATGCTAATTATATGTTTGGTTATAATGTATTTACTTTTTAGTTGGAACGCTTTCTGTTTCCTTGATATCTGTGATTTTACTAATTTGGACGTCAAGTACAACATTAACATTAGTACTTATGTGTTTACCTGTTAGTATGATGTGTACAGCTACTATTTTAGTCGTTAATGTAGCAGTAGAAATATTTCCAACTACTTTAAGGTAATTTATTTTTTTACATTTACTTTTAATGTTAAATTTTAATTTCAAAAGCAATAGTTTTACTTTTGGTGTCATTAAATTAATTATAAAATCTAATATTTATTGTATTCTCAAGTTAATATATTTTTAACAGAAGTAAAATGACTGAAAACTCTTTCCATTTGATAACGTATAGAAACATTATTTTAGAGAAAATAGATTTTAAATTATTTAATGTTCGTAAAAATGAAAATAATATATTAATTTAAATTACAGGACAATGGCTGTAAGTTTAACGATGATGGTTGGTCGAATTGGTGCATTGTCTGGAAATGTTCTATTTCCATTACTTTTGCAATGTGGGTGCATTGAAGCTGTGATATTTTTAGCAGTCATAATATTAGGTAATAAAAGTATTCATAGTTATACCTAAATGTGATAAATATTTATGAAATAGAAGTAAAAATGTTTATAAATGAAGAAAACCATTTTTTTATGAGAGTGAAAATTAGAAATTTGTTTGAATGATATTTTACTGTATAATACTTCAAAGAGCGTCTTTCATATAATTTTCAGAAACCATTCTAGATATTATAAAATATAATTTATTCAAGAAATTAAATATACATATTGATATGAGTATATTAAAAAGTTTAAGATTCGTTAAATTTAAAATGTTCATGAATACTTTTTAATGAAACATTTTTCTTCATCTCCTAATTACCAGATTTGAATTTAATTTTATAATCAATATCAACCGCATAATTAATAATCCAAGAAAACGTTTCTTATTGTAAAATGTTGGTTGTTGCACTGAGAGAATTTTTCGTTATAAATTACCGTAAAACTCACTACAATCGTGGGACGTCGCGATTTTGTAGGGAACTTAATGCGTCTTTTCCTTAAAAATTATTAATCATTCAAGACAGTTTATTGAACGTAACGTAAAATTTT
>UCOM01004452.1:0-12408 GCA_900474385.1 Ormyrus pomaceus | reverse complement strand
CACTAGCTCTTATGGTTCTTTTGTTTTTAATAAAAACGTGTTTTTTTTAAAAAAGCTTATAATTCTTAAATTAAATTGTCAACTGCTCTGAAGAAATTTTTGGCAATTAAAAATATATAGAGCTATAATTTGTAAAAATTTCAAGCCATTTTGCCAACTAGTTTTTGAGTAAAAAGATGAAAATTGGAAAAAATAAGTTTTCTATGTCCAACGATTACGGAAGTAAAAAAACTTTAAATTACTTGAAATTTTGGGGAAAGGTAGATCTTTTACATGTTCAGAGCTGCATAGTTTTTCTTCATCTATGAGTTTATGAATAATTTAAGCTTCATTAAATTCTACATCTATCTAAAAATAACATTATTTCATCTTGAAAATTTAAAATTTAGTTTACATCAGCTGCGAAATAGAGCTTAAAAGGAAGCTTGAAAAAATCAATAAGCATTTAGCTAAAAATCAAGCTTAATCGACATTCAAAATTGGACTAGTTTGAAATACATCGGCTTCGAAGTTATCCTGCAAGTAGGTTAACATCGAAATGAAGCCTAGTTGAAAATCTCAGGTCAGGTCTCACAACATTTTTCAGGTGATATCTCAAGTGAAAAGTATAAAATCAAGATTAATACCTTGATTTTGAGCTCAATTAAAGTTTCTTACACCTGCAATTGAAAGTCCGCGGTCGATCGTCAAGTGAAGCTTCAAATTAATCTTCAAAGTCCTAACAATCGAGTTAAAAATGAAGATTAATTTAACCTTGATTTAAGTCCAAGCAGTTGTCCTCAAAATTAAACTTACGAGATCAAGCGTGATTGACTTGAAACTTGCATGTTAATATATAAATTATTTAAAAGAAGCATGTACAAATATTTAATGTGAATACATAAAAAGAAAAAAGAATTGATTTTAAATAATTATTTCAAATAAACGACTTTAAATTTTTTTTTTCATTTCATAACACTGTTGCTATAATTTTAAACTCATCAACAAATGTATAAAGTAATACATAAATACATTAGTAAACGAACGTAGCTAATAACAATTAAAAATATTTAAAAAATTTTTAAGAATTTTATACAGGTAAAAATTTTACCTTAATTTTCTCTCACCAGCATCTGAACTCGGCCAGGTAATTCACATTGTCACAAAACATTGTGCTTTCTTTTGAGTTTTCTATATATAAATCCCACAAGTCTAATTTAGTAGTTCAGGGTAAACATTAGTATGTGTAAAAGAAATATTTTCTAGCAAAATTTTCAAACATCTTAAAACTTATTATACACTTTATTATTTTTATTATTAAAAATTAGAAGACAATTTTGATTCTATTTTTTTTACTTTGTATAATTAAGTTGTAGAAAATAAATGTAATATAATTTGTATCATTAAAATTTATTTTAATTATATAAAACTCACAAGAAAACAACGAAATGTCTTATGTCAGCACGAGTTCCATTTCGAGTCCAGGTGTCAGTGTATTTGGAGATTCATATTAACCACAAGAACTCCTCATATATTTACAATATAAAAAAATTATTTCTAATAAACCTGAAGCTTCTTTTGAAGTACTTGCATATTCGTCATCATCAATAAAACTTAACTTTGGTCGATTATTAATAAAATCATCTGCTTGTTTCTGTTTCATATGCTCTGCATATATAGTATCATCTAATTCTTGATCTGTCTTTAATTTTCTATTTTTCTTATTCTAGAAATTATTTAACAATAAAATTATAATGTGTAAGGTACATTATTTGAATTTAATATATACAATACAAAAATAATACAAGAAAAAATAAAAAGGGCGTATAAAATTAAAAAAATTATGACAGTATTATAATATTAAATAAATAGTCTAAAATTGTATACCATATTTGAAGCTCCTTTTTTGTCTTCCAAAGAAACGTCTGATTCTGTAGATGTCAACATATATTTGCTATTAGGAAATTTTAACCTACTTGTTGATTTTTTTAATTCCTCATTCAGATCAGTTTTATTTACTATTAAATTATTGTAAAATAAAATAATCAAAATAAATAAATGCAAATTTTACACTATAATAAAAAATATACTACCTCCTAATGAGCAAATGAAGCCAGCATAATAATCAAAATCATGTTCATGATTTTCATCTTCTTTGTAACAAGTATCGCCATTACTGCTGCAGTGATAATATTTTATATAATATCTATGCCCTTCCACAAAATCTTTACTGCTTTTTGGTGTTATACTAAATTTGTCTCTCTTTTTATATTTAATATCTTTTATAGATCTTATTCTGCGTTTATTTTTAGAATCTAAATATACTATCATAGCATATTTAATCCCTGCCACCTGATCTGTGTAATCATCATCTGCTTCACTCATGATGAAAATTTTATTTATTTTATATAAAATAATATTTTCCAAAATTATCCTTGGAAAAATTCTGAACACAAATTTTAATTTTTGGTTGTACAAAATGCTGAAATTTCTAAAATTCTAAACCGTAAACACACGTTTTGTACAAATTTTTAACATGGTTAAAAAATTCTTAGAGTCGGTCTTGGTTCGCACCTGAAGGTCTACCGGTCAAACAAATAAGAACCGAGAAACGAAACGTTTGAAATTTATTTTAAAGTACTATTCGATAAAAATTTATTAAGAATGATCTTTGGAAAGTTTATTTTAAAACTGCTTTTCGACAAAAATCTATTAAGAATAATCTTTGAAACATTTACTTTAATCATTCTTAATAAAGTCTCATCGAGCAACTGCACTTTTTGAGCATCTGAATAATATGAAGCCAATTTCAGGGTGTCCAATGATCATGAAATTGGCTACATGATATCCTGGTGTCCCATGAAGTTGACTTCACAGTATTCCCAAACATTTTTTCTAACAACCTTGGTTACGCATCGTTAGTTGTTTATATCTGTATTTGTTTATAAAGAATTAATTAAGAAAGTAATTACTTTCGTAATTACCGCCACCGATTTTCTCATCCATATTCGGCAAAAAAAGGAAATTTTGATGCAGTTTGTATAGTCAACTATAAGAGAAAACATTTTTTCTTAGTGTTGCTGAATATAATGAAGAAAGATTAGAAATGAGTAACGAGCGCAAGAAATTTTTGCAATCGGGCAATATTGATAGAACAACTGTTTGGAGGTATAAAAAATCTCGCTTGTCAAATGAGTCTAATAACGAGGTTAGTAAACTGGAGAGTTTATTTCTGTTTTTTGAGATTGAATATTTGCACCTTTTAATTTAATAAGCTTTAAAAATTCTTGAATTTTCTTGATCGATAATATGATTTACTGCTTGTTATTTCATTTTATTAAATTTTAAGTTACAATTAAATAAATAAAATATATAGCAATTCATTTAAAAAAAGTATGAAAAAAATGTTCTGAGATAAATGTGAAAAAGATTCACAACTTTATTTGTAAGAAATTGAAAATATTTTAAAAACAAAATTTCAGAATGTAACAGCTACAAATAATGTCTCGTTTAAATTTGTATTACTTATGCAAAATACGCAATATTTACTTTATAAACTGTAAAATATTAGCTCGCATATATGATGGGTTTTATATTTAAAACAATTATCAAGCGAAAATTTATTTAAAATTCATGAGTGTTTAATGTTTTTTCTGACATAAAGCCTATATAATAATCAGAATAAGATTAGATATTTTTGATAAATAAAGATTTAAAATTTCAGAATGAAGCAGCATCAGTAACCGGTGATGACACAATTGTTGAAAAAATATGTTTAAATGTAGAACATAGTGAAGAAAATATTTCTATTAATAAAACATTACCTGACGCGATTGATCTGAATATACGACAACATGTAAGTTAAGAAGTATTTAAAAGTATTGTAAAAATTATTTAAAAGAATCATATTTGTTTTTATGCAGTACGTATAACTAATATTACTGTATTTAATATTTCATTTTGCACGATTCCAGCAGGATGAACAGCAAAGACTGGAATGCAGTCATCATGAATATCCTCTAAACGTCTTTTCCAGGGAGAACATAGTAAGACTTTCATATTTTTATTTATAAATTTTTATAAAATAAAGGACCCTGTAGCTCTGTGGGCATATTCATAGAAACTTTAATTTTGTGAGAAAAAATTAAAATTTCAAAATGGTGGTACATTTTGTTTGTTTTTTGAATAATAATATAATCATGGTTCTACTTTTTTATTTTGAAAAATGCTTAAAAAGTTTGAAGCATGAATATACAAAAAATTTGAGATTGATATACCCTTATATGTAAAATGGTTTCAGTCAATTTGGCTCAAATTTTGCGGAGAGGCAGCTTTCGTCATTCTGGATAAAAACATCTATTGCACCAAGTTCAGAATATGCATCATACTATAGAGCTGTGTTTCTCAGAAACGATGCATATTTCTGACTTGGTGCAATGGGAACTTTTGTTTAGAATGGCAAAGGCTACTCTGTGCCAAATTTGAGCCACATTGACTGAAACCACTTTTACGTATAAAGAGTTACGAGGGCCTTTAGGAAAATTAAGAAAATAAAGAACAAAAGAATTGAATAAGATTAACATGAATGACTTGTTTATTTTATAAACATATATAATCATACTTAAACACATAGTTTTATAAATTTATAAATTACCGTCAGTAATTATAATCGTAAGAATTATGCCGAATGATCATAAGATAAAAAATGAAATAATATATAATATTAGAATATTAGATATTAGCTTTTGCGTTTTGTAACATAAATTCGTAAGTCTAGGAATGTAACTTAATTTTTTTATGTTAAAAAATGGACGGACTTTAAAGAGCATAATATTGCTAAATAATTAAGAGGGTATTTAATAAAATCTTGATGTCCTCGAGGAAGATAACTTCTCAGAGTTATTCTTTCCGCCGAATATCATTCGTTTTTTTCCCCGAATATCGCTGGCTCGCGAGCGTTGCTTCCGGTTATAGCGCCGGCGCTTCAGCTGAAAGCGCTAAAGATCCGCGGCGGCTCAAAAGAAGCTAGCCAATCACGAGGAGCAAGAACATCACGCGCCCATTCCCACTTTGGCAAGGACCCCTTGTCCAGACCGCGAGGCAGCGCTCGGCGACAGGCTTCGCATCCGACCTTCGGAAAGAACGGACTTCACTCGCCCCAACAAAATCCACACACGGCCCCTCGACCGTTGTGTGCATGGCCCCGAGCTCAAAGGACCGAAGCTGCCTAGGTTTTGGGTGGACCTTGCTGATTCTTCACCCTCGCTCGGTGCAGATTTCTCAAATCCGCTCGCAGCAAAAAGGGAGCCTGAGCATTTTTCTTTCGGCTGACCTACTCGTCGCGCACGCGCCTTAATACGTGTTTAATTTCTAGTTATAATTATCGATTTAGGATTATTTAGTTTTATTATTTTTATTGTTTATCAGCTTTCGCTGTACTGTACCGCTTTCGTTTAAAGATAAAGATTAAATAATAATCTTTTGGTCATTTAAAGTGCCTGCCACTATTCTAGCGAAAACGCAGTTCCCCGCTAACTAGCAGACGTCAATCTATTATGTACTAATAATATATACTAATATTGCACTAAAAGAATGTCCCCTTTAATATATTTTAAGAAGTAATATTAAGTTTTCCTGTTGAAAATATCTGGCCGGATATCAGGACGGATAATCTGCTTAGATTTCAGCCGGATTTCACGCTGATATTCAGGGTGCTATCCAGCAGAATATCCGGACGGATTTTCCGCCGGATGACAATGGATTTTTAACGGGAAATTCACGTAGATTCTTAGCAGTATGTCACGGCAAATTTTTAGTGGAATATTCGTGTACATTTTTATCCGGATATCAGGACGAATTTTCAGCGGGATATCCAGCCGAATTTAATGCTGATATGTTTCTAATCTAAACGGATATGACTCTGATCGCTCGCAGTAATCACTCTAATTTTCAGGCAGATATCCGGGTGGATTTTCAGCAGGATATCCAGGGTGCTTTTAAACCGGATATGAAGGCATATTTTTAGAGGGATATCAGGGCGGTTTTTCAGGCAGATATGAGGACGAATTTTCAGTGAAATAAGTTAGCGAATTTTCAGTGGGCTATCCGGGCAGTTTTTCAAAATCTACCCGATACTCCGCTCAATATTCTCGTGGATACCCGACTGAAAATCCACCTTGATATTCTACTGAAAATCCGCGCTGATATCCTGTTAAAAATCCGCCCTGATATCTCGCTAAAAATCAGACCGGATATTACCTTGATTTTAGGCTGATTTCATGCCCGGATATCCGCGTGAAATCAGGATGATATCCGTTTTGATCAGGGTGATATCAGAATCGTGTATTCGATTAAAAAAAACTAGACTTAACTCTTGTAGTTTAGTTGATTTAACTTAACTCTTGTTTTATAATTATTTAAGAACTCATGAATTGGAATTTCACATGAGATTTTGCAGTAGAGTTCATTTACGTGAGAAATCACGTGATAAATCACATGAGGAATGACGTGAACTCTCACGTGACGTCTCACGAGAGATTTTTCGCTAGGGAGTCTGCCTAGCATCAAGAGACACACCGCGGTCAATATCTGTTGCGTCCAAACGACTTCGGATTTCAATTTAGAACTTTGGAATTATATTCTTGGAATGTTCAGCTAAAATTTTATGAAAAAAAGAAAAAAAAAGGCTTACGCCTTCACCTGTACTCGTCGGTAAATAGCCGCTACGATTAGCCGTCTGCTTCCCTTTTAAATTAAAAAAAACGCATGGGCAAAAAATTCTTATGATTATAATTTTTTTTTATCACATGGTATATCGTTCATGAGAGATTATTGGGGCACGTAAACTATTAAAAATAACATAACAGATTTGTTTTTATTTTATAACACTTAATATTTTTGTAGGTTTCTTCTATGCCACATCCCTGTAATGAAGAATATTCACCGGATTTAGTTAAAGATATAATGGAAGAAATAGATGTATGGAATGCGTTTGAAGGTGAATTTTCTACTTCAAACTGTTGTTTTGGCCTACTAAATGATGACAATTTTTACAAAGTTATAAGGCAGCAAACTGATGCAACCCCTGCTCAAGTATTACTAATGATTTTAAAATTTAGCCTTAAAAATAAATTGTCCCTTTCTGCAATTTCAGAGCTAATAAGTCTGATAAATAATATTTTTGGTACATCTATTTTACCTGAATCAAGATATAATATAAAAAATCTTTTGAAAATAAAAGATTACAATGTATTCCACGCCGTCTGCGATAATTGCGGTGTATACATTGGTCAGTTTGAACACGTTAAAAACATCATCATTTGCAGTAGCTGTGAAAATAATATTAATTTAAAAAATGCTTCAAGTACGAAATTCTTTGTAATTATTAAACCCCATAAGCAAATAGAATGTTATTTGTCAGAATATGAAGAGTACTATAACAATTGTATAAGTAATAGGCTCATTGAAAAAAATTACGTCACCGATATTTACGATGGAAAATGCTATAGGTCCGTTATAAAAGATATTGAAGTTAATGATGAAACGTCATATATTACTGTGATGTTTAATACTGATGGAGCTGCATGTTTTAAATCTTCAAAGTATTCAATATGGCCTATTCATCTAATTATAAACGAATTACCTCCTCAAGCAAGATTAAATTCCACAATAACATGCGGTTTATGGTTTGGAAAGCAGAAACCAAATATCAGAATTTTCTTGAATGAGTTCGTAAAAATGATGAATTTGTCTTTTTCCGATGGTCTAGAATGCAATATAAACGGCAACGTAAAAAATATTAAAATTTTAACAACTATTGCATGCGTTGATTCAGTTGCGCGAGCTCCCATGATGGGAATGATCCAGTTTAATGGCAAATTTGGCTGCAATTGGTGTTACCACCCTGGTAATTACATTGAAGGAAGTATGCGATATAATATAATCGATTATTATCCGAAAATGCGAACTCGTGATAACATGATAAAAGAAATGAAAATGGCAAGACAAAAAGAGATTTCAGTAAGTGGAGTAAAATGTTTCAGTCCTCTAATTAATTTGAAGGGTTTTGATATCATTAAAGGATTCGTACCGGACTATATGCATTTTGCTATTGAAGGTGTAACTGTGCAAATTACAGAATATATTTGGAAAAGTCTTACTAAAAATGAGAAAGATATGGTAAATTCTAATATTTTAAGTATCAAAGCACCAAATCAAATTTGTCGACTAACCAGATCACTAGAGGATAAAGAGTTTTGGAAAGCTAAAGAATGGGAGAATTGGCTCTTATATTATATTATTCCTACATTTTCTCCTATAATAAAAAAAGAATATATAAAGCATATAGCCTTATTGTCAGATAGCATGCATATATTATTAAAGTCCAAAATTATGCAAGAAGAACTTGAAGAAGTAAACAAAATGCTGCACGAATTTGTGGTGAAAGTAGAACAACTTTATTCTGAAAGTGCTATGACTTACAACGTTCACCAGTTACTACATGTTACTGAAAGTGTGGTAAACTGGGGTCCATTGTGGGCACATTCTACGTACGCCTTCAAAAGTGCAAATTATGCCTTACTAAATGCAATCAAATGCGCTAAAGGTGTTGTACAACAGATTACACGCTACTTGCAACTTCAAAGTTTCGTGGACATTTTAGAAACAGATGTCTACAAAGACTGTTCTTCTTCTACCAAAGAATACGTAAAATATTTATCATCAGCGAAAGTGAAAAAAAATATTAAAGTTAACGAAACACGTTATTTCGGAACAGAAATGCTTATTGATGATGAAGTTTTAAAACAAGTTGGTTTATTTGAAAAAGATATTCGGGCTTACACAAGAATGGTCAAAAGAAGCTGCTTGTATACATCCTACAAAAAAGTAAATAGTCGTTCTGATAATTCTTTTGCTCTATTACGCAACGGAATATACATAAAATTATATGCATTTTTATTATGTGAAGATAACCAAGAAGAATTAACGCTATGTCACATAGTAAACACTGAATCACATGCTTTAAGCAAGATATTGCAGAAAATTACCTCCATTAGTAAAGAGATAGTTGTTATTAATACACAATCTATACATAGGATATGCGTATATGTAGATGTACAAAACAAAAAATATATCTGTGAAGTGCCAAATTTACTTTATTATTAAGTATTAATGCAAAATATAATTGCAAACGATAATTGCTAAATAAAGTAAAAGTTTTATATATTTTTGTATCTTTCTAAACATATATATATATATATTGTAAATAAATTCTGCTTGCATAAGAAAAAATTCTATATATACTATATAATTATAAACTTATCTCCTACCTTATCATCTGTTTTTACCTTCCTAAATGAGATCTATATACCTATTTCTCACAATGAAGATGCCACGTTTGTTCAATCAAAATAAGAATATTTCTGTATTTTTACAAAGTTAAAATAATTGCATTATTCATATTAATACATGTCGTAAAAAAGACACATTGGAATTTGATTTTTTCTAATTGACTTCGCTTTAAATATCTCAAACTACTAAGTTTGATAGATTTAAATGTATTATTAAACTTTTTATAAGTAATATAAACTCCTTCTACTTATTATAAAAATTAAAAATTTTATTTAATTATTTCATTTTTCAAGTAATCGGTTATGAAAAAGTAACGAACAAAAATTGATTTATTTTTATAATAATCAGATGTAATTAAAATAATTAGTAAGTAGATGCCTTTTACAAATATCTTATTTCAAATACCATGTGAGAAATCCTACGATATCTTATCTGAGATTTCATATGAGAAATCATATGAGAAATCATTGTCGAAAATGTTTCATAACCTCCTTTAAAATCTCATATGAGAAATCACATAAGATCTCATATCATTTCTCAATTGAGATCTCATATGATTTCTCATACGAGATCTTATTTGAGATTTTTCAGTAGGGAAGAGCCTTCAATTCATTATTTTCTTCAAAAACTATTTTTTGTTGATCCTCTGTATGAACTACCAAACGGATAACAGTATGACTTCTTCCACATAAAGGGAATTCATGTAATAGCCATGCTGTTTCCATTGGACTTAAATATCGACCATCAATATATTCATTTATTTCGTCATATATTTCATCTTTTGGCTCATAATTTTTTTTTTAATTGACAAAAAGCTCTATCGCTGCCTTTATGTATTGTAACAGTACTTTAGTATTGTTATAAGGAATTATTATTAATTTTAAATGTAGGAAAAACTCATCTAGAGATGAGTCAAAAAATCCTACTCAGAGCGAACAGCTTAGGTTAAAGAATAGGTCCTAAGCAACCTTTAGCTACTCTCTAAAAATACTTTGTACAATAGTTAAAACTACCCTAGCGAGCGACTACCTCTGAAAGATAGAATTCTAGTAGCAGCAGAAGCAGACGAGCCCAGCTGACTACTCCTTGATGCGAAGACCCTATCTTGTCCCTTCCTCTTTGTTAGTCTCTGCTCATCTCTGCGCTGGCACAACATCCTGAAAAGAAGACAATATTAGAAAATAAGAAACAAGATTATTTAACAAGTCAAGATAATGAAATAAGGATTGAATGAATTAAAGTTGGAATGATACTTGTGTATTTACTCACCAACAGAAGAATTGACAAGGCTTAGTCGACTCAACCTGCAACAACTTATAAGACGATTAAGTAGCTGAAGAGTATGAGTTCATCTTACCTAGCGTGCAAAGGCTGAAGGCAAGCAAAGCTGGGAAAGACCCGTTGACACCAAGGAGAGAGCCAAACAGTTGACTCGTACAAGCCCAGATCCAGTTCCAACATCCACGGACTAAAAAGTGGCATAACTAATAAATAAGCAATCAAATCAGAAGAATCTTCTTAGCCTTGCACAGCATAACCTCCAAGGCTGGAGCAGCTCTCATCTCTTGGTGGCAAATTATTTTCAACACTTGACACAGAACAACAACACGACACCGTACGACGAATCCTTGGCACGATGAATCCCCAGGAAGTCGCAGCACGAGAACATCATCAACGACTACAACTGACAGCCGTAAACAAGCCGAAGTCGGCTGAAACGCTTCGACGCGAAGTTGGCGTCGAGCGCGAGATCGCGGTCGATGAGCGCGAGACTGGCGGGGAGATAGAGATAAGAAAAGGAGATGATTCGGCGTTCGAGCGCCAGGCAGAGAATCTCATCTCTGCCTGTTCGCTCTGAGCTCCGAATCCAACCGGTCGCGTCTCTCGCGTGCTCCAGCGAAACCCGAGCGTTCCGGTGGAAAACTGCGACGTCTCGGGCGAGAGGCAGCGAACGGAGAAAAACCAGCTGCGTGGAGCCCAGCGGTTTCTCCACGACTTTAAAAGTAAGTGCACTGCGGATAGAATTGTGCGTTAGAAAAGTGAGTTCTTGTAAATAGCTTTCTTTAATATTCTTTAAATATATTTTGATTAGTACTCGAATGTCGGTCGTGATCGAGATGTGCGGAATCTCGAAACTAGAATTTAAGAATTGCCGAAACTAGATTAGTAGATTAAATATCACCGAAACTGTGTCTTTAAAACAGTACTTTCCTTGTAAATTAGTTCCGCGAAGTCGAAAGATAGATTCGAGAGGTTTCGAGTCGTGAATTTGCGCCCCTGATGAGCATAGCCGTGCATAGTATTATTAAAGCATTATTTTATAACAATTAGAATAATTAAATAAAATCTTTTATACAAAGTTATATCAATAATAATAATAATAATCTCTAATGCTTTATTAAACCTTCACCTCGTCCTTCCTTTAGTCGTAATAATATAAAATATAATATAATAGCAAAAGTGATAGTATTACAAAAACGCTATTATAGTATATAATCAAAAACACATTTAATACTTTGAATTGATGCGCAATATTTAACATTTATCGGATACTTATATTTTTCTAACAAAAAATTATTGTAAGGAAGTACCATTGAATTATCTACTTTAATAATTGCATTATTTGTTATAATTCGATATCTATAATTACCCAAACAGCACGGAAAATTGCTGGAATCTTCCAGTAAGCTTTCATGGAAAACTTCATGGAAGATGAAAATGTCTGGGGCAGATCAATGTCAGGAAGATTCCACGAAAGATAATGTAAAACTTGCAGGGAATATTTCACGAATGGATACTAAAATATTTCATGGAATATTTCGAGAAAGACTACAGTAAACTATTTAAAATACTCAAGTGTAACATTCATTGAAAACTTAGGGTAAACTTGTAGTGTACATTTCAGCAACCCTACTGAAAAAGTACAGCTGATAATCAGCTGATTTTCAGCTGATAATCACCTGAAAATCAAACCAAAACGTCACCTGATTATCAGCTGAAAATCAGCTGAAAATCATGTATATATTTATATTTGATAAACAAGATCAATTTAGTTCATAGCATTTAATAAAAATATTT
>UCOM01004451.1:0-12351 GCA_900474385.1 Ormyrus pomaceus | reverse complement strand
ACGGCTTTCCACCGTCATGAAAAATCCGACACTCTCTCGCTCTCAAGGCCAGAAGGATGTGCAACCGATGCTCTTGCTGGTCCCGGGACGTGCAAACACGCGGAGCCGAACTCCCAGTGACGTCTGATTTCTGGTTCTTATTCCTTGAGTGTAACCAGCCCGGGCTGCAAGCGCCGTGGGTCAGTCTTTCGACCTTCCACGCGTAGGTGGCATCAGATCTGAGGAGTCCGGAAATAGCAAACACCCCGATTACGTTTACAAATTTGACGCTAATTGCCGCTGCAATTTTACATTTGTTTATGCGCTCGAAAACTCCAACCTTGTTCTAACATATATAACATTATCAAATAAACGCAAGTAAGCTAACAATAAATTTATTAATTTATTAATTTATTTCAATCTGGAACAAAATGGATAGCACCAATCTATTCTATGGGAAAAATTACGGTTAAAAATGACGGTTTGAACGTAGGCCCACAATTGGAGTTTTCTATTTTTCAACGTTTGTTTCATTATTGTTCATTTTATGCAACAATAATGCACAAAATAATTAACAAGACATATTGATTTCTAAGTAATTTTTCCTGTAGAATCGATTGATCCGTTTGTTAGAAAAAGAAATTTTTATTAATTTGTTGAAACAATTATTACTTAGAGAAATTACAAAAAATTTTTTTTTTTTGCTTTTTAACTGACTTTAAAGTCCTGTTCAAAATCGAGTAGTAACTTTAGCTCTTTATGCCCTGGGTTAAGCATGGTCATTAATAGGTTAATATTCTTCATTAATTTTAATGCTATAAATATTTAAATCAGCTAAGCGGCAATTTAATGTTTCGATAGTTTAAACTTGGGTTTTTGATGTTCTTATATTGTTTATTGTTGATTTTTCTCGTCCCGTCGGACCGCGAAGACGTCCCTATTTAATTAACACGAGCTGATTATTCGCGCGGTCGATATTAATAGAGTTTTATGATATGTTATATTGTTATTATGATATATTATTATATATTTTTTAATTGTATAATAGTATATCATAAACTGTTTATGATTATATATTTTTTATTAATAATGAATTTATGGAAGTCAGAAATATAATTTTTAACTAATTTCTAATTTAATTTTATTCAAATGAAAATATACAAGCACAATGAACATTTAATATATTTATTTAAAACGCCTGACGCATTTCAATTGATTATTCTGGCAATTGCGGATTTTGTATAATTTTCGATAATATACTTAATTTACAATTTTCTTTAAATTTGAATCGCAAAAGAAGGCTCCTTTTCTCTTGTTTTTGTGTCTAGGCTGCACTGCGATGTTTATAATCCAGTTCTTGGGTGACTGCTCCCTTCATTTGATTCTTATATTGGTGTCAAACGGGACTATCCGTTGATGTATTTTTTCTTGAAATTTTCTTTATAATATCTGTTTCTTTTCCTTTTTATAATAGCTGATTCTGCGATTTTGTATTCTCTGTGTGTCTTTCACTTGATAATATTCTTCAGTAATTATTTTTATTTATTTCTTTAATAGCTTCGGCTACATCTTCTTCGATAAATAAAAACTTTTTAAACGATCTTGTTACGGCAATTCTTCGTAACTATTTCCACTTGATCAATCTTTATTTCTCGGAGGTCGGAGACTACTGCTAACGCCAGCCAAAAACGGGTAGGCCTCGCAAAAGTATAGTTTTAGAATTATTTTGTTGCAGTAAACGAATGATAAAAACAGAATAAAAATAAATGATTATTGTCGCAAACAAATATTTATTAACCTACCGGATGTTGATGTACAGAAAAATAGTCTTGGTGGAACTAGACTATAATGAATTCCTACATATTTTGACCCACTAAATCCGAATCAAATGCCAGAATTTACTGCTTACTAGATTTACTATTTGTATCCTTAAAAAACAGATAATTTTCACGTAACAAGCATTTTGGCTAGATGTACTTACAGCCTGTGGAACGAAAGTGCAATGGAACATGTTTTTTGAGGATTTTTTCTCGTTGAATCAGAATTTGAGGTCAGAATTGCAGTATCCTATCATAAAATTGCAAATTATCCCTGATCTCAAGAAATTGATCGAAATTCCGTGGTACTTTTATTGGAAGTGTAACTAATGTGGAACATAAAAATGATCTCTTTTATCTTAATAACGTGAACCTGAATCCAAGATCAAATTACCTATCAATGATCCCTCGTATCATCAAAAGAAACAATCATTTCTATTTATTATGCATACTCTTTTTGGGTTTGGATTTAGCTAGTAATTTAACGGTTGATCATTGAAAAAGACCGATTATTCATTAAGATATAGCCATTCAACGAATGTTATAAAAAAAATGAGACCTTAATATCTTATTAACCAAAAAACTAAACTGCACATATGTTCGATGACGTTCAGCTTGACATTTTTATTGAAGATTGAAATAGCGAAAAAGTTTACATTTACTAGCAATTACTTGAATGTTATTTTCATTGATTGAGTCTAGGTTTTGATTTCATCAACTAGGTAATGTCAGTGGTAAACTAGTTTGACTAAATTTAAACTTATTTATCGATATTTACAAGGTTGTTGTGATAGGTACTTTTCTTACCTCAGAAATACCCAAAAACTTGGTTGGTATTCTGGTTGTGAGCGAGAGAGATAGAAGAGAGGCAAGAAATTTACGTTTTCTTTAAAATTTTACCAAAGCAGTATTATAAATAAATGTTTTATTTATTCTTCTTATTACTATTTCGGAAAGCTATCTAGAATGTTCCAAACTTTTGTATATTATATTGTATATCTGAGAACGGATTATAACTTGATTCGAATATTTCTAGGTTATATTCAATCTATTAAAATGATGCGAGAATGATCCGAAAAATTGTTACATCAAAGTTAGATAACTAGGAATTAAAAATACCTATTTTATAACTTTCCTGGCCATTTTTGATACTTTTATCTCTACCAGGGATGCGAAATAAAATGCTCAAAAAATAAATGTCAATCGTCTATAATTAAAAGTTTAAGGTGTACATTTAAAAAGCGTCTTTATTAAACCATCGCACAAAACAAACAGAGCCCCCGCTTCCTTCAGCGCTGCCTTTACATCCGGAAAGCAGAGAAGAGAAAGAGAAGACAGCCCATTGTGTCTTGCTGGGCACGTACGAGTCCATAAACGTGTATAAGTGCGCCAGACACATTCCGCCACTGCGACTCGCGCATAAAAACAGTCAATTTTTTTTTCTCCCCCTCGACTTTTTATACGACGGGGCTCTACCTGAAACACGCCTTGTATTATTACAGCCGGGGGACAAGAGAGGATGGAATCTGCTCCGAATAGCCGCGCTGTTCACTAGAACGCTGAAATGGGTAGAGATTGACGACTCGGGCAGAATTTTAATACGGATTAAGGCGCGTTATTCAAATTATACACGGGGAAAAATGTTCCGATAGTATTTACAAATATTACAAGAAATTTTACATGAAAGTATGTAAATTTATATTAAAGTGTAGTAAATTTTTGTCCATTCTAAAATAATGAAAAATTTTAAGGCATTATTTACAGTCCTGTTCAAATTCAACCACTAGAAGTTGAAATTAATTTTAGCACAAAATGTTGAAAACTTTTTGAAGTAAAATTTATTACTAGGATCTGCATAATAAACCGAAATTACGCAGAAAACAAATTTAAGAGCTAATTACAACCTTTATAGTTATTTAAATAGATTTAACCACAAATAACTGCTTAATGACGAAATTATATTCTCAGATCAACCACCGATGAATTTTCAATCGTAAAGATATTTTACTATCCATCGACTGTTAATTAGAAATCTACCTGTATTCTATGAGTTTAGAAACACAACCGCAAAGTGCACAGAAAGAGCAGTCAATCCGAGCCTGCGAATTTCCCTCGCGCTTTCTAATTGACTGTCTGACCCACATACGCCTCCCACGCGGTCAAAAAGTAAAACTTCGCTGCGGACTTCCGGGGAGAAATAGAGTCGAATGACCGAAGTGTGTCGCGATGACGGCTTTTTTTGAGTAATAGCTTATTTTTTTTCCACGAGAAAGCCGTCGCGTACAAAAAATATTGGACTTCTTGTATATTTTTATGCTTGATAGACTAGGTACTGAAACATTGGAAGTGAATTAGTTTTTTTTTCTAAAAAAAATTCAGCATTTGTTTTAAACAAAAATCCCTTTAGGTAAATCAAACAACCTAGAAATTAATTTAATAACGGACTTGTATCAAGACGTTCGAAAACTCTGTCATCTCTAGGTTAAAAGAAAAATTTGACCTGAAAATCTTAGAACCTCGCCAATATCAAATCTGGGTTTTTCCATTTTTAATTACTACCGCGCAAAATGTTGATCTGAAAATCTTGGAAACTCGTTAATATCAAATCTGGGTTTTTCCAATTTCAATTACTACCGCCCAAGTACTTGCGACATTTGGGGATTAAGAGTATCTTTAATTATTGCATTAGACTCTAATGCACGTACAAAATATTTCATTTGCACACCGATCTAAATCTGAACGATGCAGTTCCATTATTTTATTTATTATTTTAAAGTCTAAGATATTTTTATAATTTGTTATTAAGCACCTATATTATACCTACTAAATTATTAAACATCAAATTATAAATTAAATTAAAGCTTTTTTTTCACATGTAATACTTTAAACATAACAGTGCGAGCATTAGAGAGAAACATCTGGTTCGTTTGTTCTATAATAATTTAAAATGTTGAAAATGACGCTACATAAAATTTCAGCTTTTGCTTAAAAGTTTAATATTCATCTATTGAAACGATTTTTTTTACTTGCAGTTATATCGTCACATATTTTTGAAGGTAATAAGGTTTCAAAGTTTTTTTTTTCTACTACATTCGAAATTTACAAATGTATAATGGAAAAATAGACATTTTCGAACCCTTTTAATCACAAGAAATGTGTCAAAAATAAAGTACTTTCTAATTTTGTTAAAAAAATTTTATTAAAAATCTCTTATAAACGCTCACCTACGAAATAAGTGGAAACTAAACTAAACACCAAACTAGCGCTTTACAATATTATAGTTAAACGCTCAAAGAAAAGGGACTGAAAGTATCCAACACGAGAAAACTCTGCACGTTATTAGATTTATGTATCTGTATATACACAAAAACAAAGGTGTGTAGCGTTTTTTCTTTGTGTAGAATATATTTGTTGCCAAAGAAAAGCAAAACGCCGGGATACAGTTAAACTCGCTTACCGGCAAACCTAATCGTAGTATCAGATTGTTCATATAGACTCGAGCGAGAAGCGGACGTAAAAAAATGTGCAAAATACAATGGATGCACGCGCCTACTCCGTATATTATATCTGTATTATATATTCGCGTATTTATGTGTGTGCCTCCCTCGTAGCAACACACCTACATGACCTCGATTTCGAATGCACGCCTTCGAAGAGTGATAAATCGGAAGAGAGGCGAGGAATTTATTATTCGTTGGGAGATATTTTGGCTGACGTGGATATATTAAATTTTTGGATAAAAAGATTTTGAAAGACTGAGTTCATTTTTTAGAGATCTTATTTATTAACAATACTGATGCTTATGATACTACGAGGATCGTTTTATTTCCTATACATCTTACTTATTTTGGAAATTTGGTAGTCTTTTTTGTTACAATAATGGGATGTAGTTATACTTTTTATACGAATACTAAATGTAAATATTAATTGGCAATATTAGTATGTAAGTTACTGTACACTGAGAAGTCAAGGTAAGTAAAATTTACAAAAATATTTGTAAAAATTACCAACCTACTTGGTAAAGCTCGATCACAGATCACGAGAATGAAAATTTTTACCAACTACAGGTTTGTAATTTTTAACAACTAGTTTGTAATTTTTGAATTGAAAATTTATCAAGTATTTTAAATAATATTTATGGTTTGATTATTATTGATAATTTATTAACTTTATTTTACTTTAGAATATAATTTTATTGGCTGTCAAAATACATAATATCGCCAAAGTACAAAACGTATATAATTTTTTTAACTGGTTTAACCGAGTTTTTATTGCCATATGCAATTTTTTTAAACTTTACTTTACTTTAAATGAGTTTTTATTGGCTTCAGGCTATGATACAGCCATAATACAGGGTTTTTTAAAACTTTACTTTAAATAGAATTTTATTGGCATTCATGTTTTTTAAAACTAAATTAAGGTAACAAGTGGCGACATTATGCAGAACAACGTAAAAGTACGAATATTAAATCGTTGATAAAACAGAGTTTTGCTTTATCGACTATTTGGACAAAAGATCAATAATAAAACACTTCTGAATAGTGCAATTATAAGTAAATTTTAAAATAAATTCATAAAAAATGAAATATATATTTCAGAAAAAACGAATGATTTTTTTTAAGTATGTGGCTAAAATTAAACTATTAGTTTATGCATGTTTTTGGTAAGACATTTTTACTGTTACATCCTAAAACAATTGTTGAAATTTGTTTTGGTTTCGTAATTAACTTCTTAATTTTACTTTAGAACAGGTGTGCATTTTCTGATTTATTACTGATATTTTTTTACTGAATTTTTCATGCTCTACTTGAAATAAAAATTAATGTAACTATATTGAGAAAAAAATATGTCTTAGGGTGTAACACTACTATTATTAAATTATTAAATCTATTAAATGAAAAATACTGCTTTGAATAATTATATTAATTGATAGTTTACTAAACTATTATTTATTAATCAATAAATTCTTTAAAAAAGAAATTATTAAAACAGTTCAAAGAAACAGTATGAAATAAACTAAATTCAATACATTAATAAACAATAATTTTTTAAATATTTTATTTACATACCTTGTAAGTTGTCTAGCATAAACGACAGCAGCTTGTGGGTTCCTGATGGTTCTCCATACAACGCCATAACCTCCTTGCTAAGTGGATTTCCATGAAGTCCAAGTACTTGTAATTGAAATAACTTTCCTAGTTCATATGGTAAAACCCGAAGAAAATTCTGGTTTAACAACAACTCTCTGCAATAAAACACAGAAACGTCCTTAATAAAAAAGCAATAATTGCGATTATAATATAAACTTAATACTGTGTTTAATTTCAAGTGTAAGATTTGATATTGTTCCAAAAGGAAACATTCTTGTAATTTCATGCTCTAAAAAACAATTACTTTTTGATCAACAATTGAATACATTAAATTTGATCAATATAAACTTAAAGTAGATAGTTTATCAACCATAATTACCGAAGATAGATGAGATCTCCCAATTCAGCTGGCAGACTACGTAGCTTGTTGCTACTGAGATCTAATGCTCGTAAATTTGTTAAACGACCTATCTCAGGTGGTATCCTTTGTAAACTGTTGTCATTCAGATACAAAGCCGTAAGATGGGTCAATTCCCACAAATTCGAACTGAGATTTTTAATGCTTCCTGTTATCTCCAACTCCGGCCAATAAGATTTCTTGCCAGAGTTTGCGTCCTCAGTAGACATAATAGTATGTGTACGACGTGGGTTGATGCTTTCATATTTGTCCTTATGATTTCGGGACATCCTAAATCCTTGAATAACAAATAATTATTATTAGTACCTGTGCTTCAAAATTTTCATGAAAATAGAAATTTAAAGTATATAAAGTGATTCTAAAAGATGATTTATTTTGAAAAGTACATGCCAGATTTTTTTTCAAATGATTTTTAGTGGAAATAATGGAAGATGGAAGGATTGGTTTATGAGTAAATAAAAACTAACCTATGTGAAGGATGATGGAATGTTTGGGACAGGTAACACAGAGGCTTTCAGTGACAGGGTTTAGGATCAATCGTAAGTGTGCAGTTTCTTGTTGTACAAAACATTTGATGCATAGAGACATTGCGTAGGAAGCCATGTTATAAGAGGAATCCAGCAAATCCACATATCATACGCATCAACACACTTTCTGAACGATGTTGCAAATGTTATCAAATCAATGACTGGGAAGAGGAAACAATTCATGTAATGTCTTTAAAAATCTACCTTATTGCACATACAATCCTTAATTTTGAGTTCAACGAGCCCCTTTCGTTTATGTCAACAAGATGCTCTCAGAACTAAATCACTGTCAAAACTTCAAACAATTCAATATCATTCTATCCATCCTTTAAAAAGCTTTAAAATCCAGCTGTTTCCAGCGCAAAAATACTTTTCCCAACAACCGTCCCAACAAACTTGAAAATCACTTTTCGCTCATAACCTAACACGAGTATTCGCGACAGATCCACAAAAACTCCTGTTTCTACAGTTTTCAACCAGTCTTGGGGTACTTAACCGAAAGGGGTTCGCTGAGTCCAGACAGAGAAGCTGCTTGACTTGGAAGCTCCTCGCCGGGATTCCTCCAGGAACAACACAGACACTCACAGTGATAGAGAGCTTTGCATACGTAGGTGTGTACCTTCATCTACCTCTCGGCGAGAGAGCACGTTCACAGGACGACTCCAGGTGCTTTCCACGCCGTACGCGTCGCTCCGACCTCTTGCGCGTTCAGGAAGGTACCAGGAGAAAGGAAGCAGCGATCTGGAGCTTCCTCACTCTCGAGGACTGGACCGACACGGGCTATAAACAAATCTCGTTGATGAAAACGCACAACTCCATTTATCGTCTCTTTGCACACTACTGCTTAATTCTCTCTCCCACACATACACGAGCAGGCCGAACGCCGCGAATCCGCGATTAGCGCGCACACACACACACACACACACCTCAAATCGAAACAGAGATTATAAGGTACACCTCGACGACGATTTTCACCAACTGACCGTCCGCCAGACGAGAGCTATAAGCACTGCTGACTGCGCCAAGCTTTCGAATGCTCTGATAAAACGTTTGCTGACAGTCACAATTCGCTTAGAATTACCATTTGCTAGTTCAAGGAAAAGAACGCCAATGCAAGTGTTTAGCAATTTAGCGACGATTCGAATGTTTTCGAACGGTTCATTTTAGACAAGGCATTTTTTTTGTAAAAATTATTATTTTTGAGTTAAATTTATTTTAAATTAAGTTTCTTTTAACTCTGAGACTGTTCTGGTTTTCTAAACAATCTATTTAACGCTAAATCTGGATCGACCAGGAAAAGGCAAAATAGACTCTAGTGATACAAAAGAATGGACTCATCATTAATTAAACATTTAATTTATAGCTATGACGATTTAGCCACTTGCAAAAGCAAGGTTGATCGCACAGGTTTAAATCGCTAGTCATCAAACTTATTCGCCATAGAAACCTTCATCGTTATTGTAAGTGCGACATGCAAGGAATGAAGAGCGCTACACCTACACTTGTATATAGATCTAAAAGGTATATGATGTGTTTTGCCCAATTTTAGTTCTCGCAGATACAGAGATCAGTTTAAATCATTAACGCCTGAATGTACATGATGTTTGCGCTAAACTTTGATTATTTACCATTTTCCACAATTGTGTATCAATTTTGTTGAAAATTGGTTTCTAAGAATTTTTTAATATGCTCTTTTCGAAAAACTTGACGTTTTTTTAAAAAAATGCAAGGCAAAAAAATATGGCCGATTTAAACAAAAACAAATTCAATTTTTCGAAAAATATTTTTGGTTTTCGCTGTGCTAAAAATGGAGAGAGTGTCTTAAACATTCCATTTTAGGTTTAAAGGTGGCAAGACATATAACCTTCTAAACCTATTAGGTTATTTTCAAAAATCTTTCTTAGAAAAAAAATATGTCCGCCTAAATGTCGGAAAATTTTTGAAATGTCTAAATATTCGTTATAAATAGAATTTTTGTTAAATAAATTTATTTTGTACATTAAAAATGTTTTTTTAATAGTATAATTATAAAAAATAATAATTATTCTTTCAAAAGAAATTCAAAATGTCAGATTAAATAATCTACATAACGTAAAAAGCAATAATTTTTGTTATTTTACGTACTTTTTTGCAATTTTCATGACACTCATGCATTTAACGATTGTAGAGTTTGTTGTACTTGAAAGTATTACTCTAATGAGACAAATGTAATGTAAAAATCGGAAAATTTAGAATGGCGGATTCAATATGGCGGATCAAAATTCAGACAATTTTACAAAATTTAAGAATTAGTCTTAAGAATATTTCTATAAACGTTTTTTAGCCAGTAAAAAGTCATACTGTTGCCCAACTTTACCACGTGGAGGTAAACGTTTCTAAGTATCGTTTTTTTATTTTAAATTTTTTTTTAGATTTTCAATTTTTTAAATTGTTTTTTAAATTTTTTAATTATTTTTAGATTTTTTTTAGATTTTTATTTTTTATTATTTTTTATGACTCATTTGTTATTGATTTTGTTTCAAGAAATTTTAGTTTTTGATTTTACGATTGATGAAAATCATTAAAGCATTTGTGACAGAGTAATATTTACTGCATTGCTTGCAAATGTAAAAACCTCTTACAGCAAATCCGTCAATCCAAAATATCTCAGAAATCCAAAATTTAGTCCGCCATATTGAATCCGCCATTCTAAATTTTCCGATTTACTGATTACATTTGTCTCATTAGAATAATACTTTCAAGTACAATAAACTTTGCAATTATTACATTCATGAAACTATTAAATAACCTTTTTAGTGTACAAAATAAATTTATTTAACAAAATTTTTATTTATAACGAATATTTATACATTTCAAAAATTTTCCGTCGTTTAGGTGGACATATTTTTTTTTTCTAAGAAAGATTTATGAAAAAACCAAATAGGTTTACAAGGTTATAGTGTCTTGCCACCTTTAAACCTAAAATCGAATGGTTAAGACACTCTCCATTTTTGGTACAGCGAAAACCAAAAATATTTTTCGAAAAATTTCATTTATTTTTGTTTGAATCGGCCATACTTTTTTTCCTTGCATTAAGGCGTTAATAGGTTAAAAACGCGAGCTATCAAACTTTTTTATTTCTTAAATCTTATAAATAAAGGGATAATTTATTTTAGATAATTATTTTGTTTTAGGTTAATTAGATATTATAGATTACAGTAAATTTGGATGGTATTTATATGAAAAAATCAAAGGGTGTATAATAAATAATAGTAAAGACAAAAACTTTTAGAAAAACTTGTTTATTTACTATTTATAAAATATATTTTATAATACAAAATTTAATCATTCAACAATCATTCATTCAGTATCAGCACAACAGTATCTAAGCATATTTATATACACATATATCAAACACTTCAAAACACTCTCTGAACCACATATACAAAATATACAATACAAAAATAATCTATACAAAATATACAACACAAAAACAATATATACAAAATATACAATACAAAAACAATATACACCGTATTCGAAATGTTCCAAATCCCCCACTTATAACAAAAAGTAAGCACTTTTTTCTAGCTATTTCTGGATGACGGCTGTAATGATTCCTGGGTTTCTTTCCTGGACTTCGAAACTAAACAAAAAAATAATTTTTTAGAATACTTAATAAATTATAATTGAAAGTACACTTTACTAAGGTGTAATTGAAAGAATTATAATAATTTTTCTTACCTAATATTTTTTTCCTCCAGGAGATTGGATATTAGTGGCCTCAGTTTACTTTGCCCATCAGGGCTGTGCTTGCCTTGGCCAGTAATGAAGGAAATTGTCTTCCTTGTGCCACAGGCCATGGAGTCCAAGTGATTATCTATGAACTGATCCACGTAGAAAGTCGCCTCTAAGATACGAAAACCGTGCAGATCAAACGTGTTTTCATTATGCTTCATGGACTGTGCTGTCCAATACGCTAATGCAGCCTCTGCATTGGCAGCATCCACTTGCTTCTTGTGCGACTGGACCTAAAATGATAAAAAATGTATAAATAATATTGTACAGTTAGCATTCAAATTTATAAAATGTAAAGTTAACAAATAGATTAAAAATTCTTTGACTCGGTCATATCCGAACAAATTGCCAATGTCAATGCATTGGTTTAAAGGGAAAATTTTCTCTATGCGGCCACTATGGTTGGTGGCTTACACATAAAGTCCCCTTTATTTTATTTAAACAAAAAGGTGTTTCGTCCAGGACTACCAGCGTGGACTCCTCAGTAGGGCACTGGTAGCCTCTCCCTAGACACCTGCCACACAGATCTTCGTGCGGTTATATATAAAAGAAAAATTCGATTTCACTTGTGGAAAGGAATTTTTCAGGATCCCCCTAGCGGTGAAGCCACCAACCAAAGGGCGCGCATTTTTAGACCAAGCGCGGTTTCAATGAAAAAGAATAAGGATATTACGTTCGGGAGGTTGTTATCAAACTAAAAATTCTTTGACTCGGTCATATCCGAACAAATTGCCAATGTCAAT
>UCOM01004450.1:0-12369 GCA_900474385.1 Ormyrus pomaceus | reverse complement strand
AGTCTTTTTCAATGATCGACCACTTATTTTTTTCGTCTTTAACTAAACTTTCAAAATTAAAAAGAATTTTTGAAGTTTATATACTAGTTTTTGTTTTATACCGATTTTAAGTTATGTATGGTATTGTGATTAAATATATAACATAGTATTTTTTAATATTCTAGGAAAATTTTATTTTATGCTCATAATTTTTATTCATTTAGTTATTTTTCAAATTCATTGTAGCTCATATTAAAGTTCAAAATTATAATATTTATTTTTATCTTCCTGATCCTTAACAAGAACAATAATAATATTAATTTATTAATTTATTTAATTTATTTTATTTGGTATTTGACTTAGCCATTTCTTCTATTGGAATGTTCCCAACCTGTGCTTGTTTGCCCAACCATTTTATCTATCTAGTCTAGTTGTTGGCATACCGTTGGCTAGACAGTTGTCTCTCTCGCACGTATGAAATCCTAACCTAACTCTTTTACTTTGTAGTATTATTGCTATACCTACACGGGAAAGTCCTTTTTTTTATATATTGTGACAGTAATTATTTAGTATTCAAAGAAAAAAACATACGTGTAAGAAAGACAGTTACGAAGTGTCATGAGATATAATAAAAAAAATATTTTGGACTTATTTAATAAAATAAATGTCTAATATGCGTAATAAAATAAAAATAGAGCGCGCATAGTGCGTATGAATACAGCTAGTACTTTTAAAGTTTGAAAATACAAGAAGATTATCAGCAGCGATTAGTCGCTCAGGAGGCACAAACGCTCCTGGTCTCGCCGGGGCTCACCTCCTCCCATCAGCTGCAACGACGGCCCCGCCTCCCACGAGTTTCTTAGCTCGGCGCCGCGCGCCCCGTCGGGACATTACCGTTGCAAATTGATTGATGGTACGTGCACACGGCGTCGCCCCACAAGCGACACGTGAAACTGAATGCTCGTCGCTAAGTATGCACGTGCGCGATACCGTCGATCGCCCCGGCATTCCAATTGGATTATGGCGTTCACGCGCGGCTGATTGTTGGCTGACAATAACGCTGTTGCGGCGGTATCAAAACCCGCCGCCCGTGTCTGGTTGGCCTTTTTCCGACGGATAGGAGGGACTGGATAATTGAGTACGGGAAGTAAAACCAACTCGAAGCGCTCTGTTTTTTTAGAGAGCTCGATTAGTAATAAGGAAACGTAATGTCTCCTCTGTGCTTGAAATTACTTGGAACTTTTTCGTATTAAAAGAATTAGTGCGATAAACGCACATCGATCTGCAAATAAAGTATACGGATTTCGAATTTAATGATACGCGGATAAAGATGTTGCATTAAAATTACTATGCTTCTGGGATGGGAAGAAGTTCATATGCAAAAAAGTTCCTACACTTATACTAAAATTCAATAGTTTACTAATTTATATGTTATACGACAAGTCGACGGTTCCTAATCATACAATCCCGTGTGAAAACACAACTTCATAAAATACTACTTCAAAAGATGCGTACAATAATATTTCAACAATGCGTGCAATATAATGCTATTTCAGAATTGAGTTTCATACTGTAGGAGGCTGGAGGAAGCCTAGGCGTTTCGTCTCAGGGTTGTCCACCAAGACTCGTCAGTGGGGCTGATGATGGACAACCCTTGCCCCAGACGTCATGAGTACCCTCTGAGCCCGGATACATATATCCACTTGCCTCGACTAGTCTGCTAGCGAGCGCGAAAAACCCGGCGCTACGCCACCTAGCGAAGACGGGCGGGCATCCAAAGGGGCCCAGGCTGTAGAAACATTGGTTTATTTATGTTAAAGTACATTGGTTTACTTAGTTAAATTACTATTTCTGACATTAACAAAATAATAATAATATAAAGGTAAGATGATCATTAAGTTTAATAAATTCCATGCCAAAGAAACTAAAGGACTTTATTTTCTTCCAAAGTAGATGTTTAACAAACTATTTATTATTATTATTTTTAATCATTTATTGTATAAATGATTAACAAGCAATAAATTGCTAAAATAATTGAAGCATTTAAAATACTGCATCGGCAGTATTTTAAATGCTTTATTCGTATAACCAAAATAACTATTATTCGTATAACCAAAATAACATTTTATGAAACGCGCTACTGAGATACAATCATATGCAATGCATTTTTATGATGCCATTCTATGAAACACATTTTTAACACAGCATTGTATGAAACTCAATTCTGAAATAGAATCATATTGCACGCCCTTTTCAATTAGCATTATATTGCACGCACTGTTGAAATAGTATTGTATGCAATGCTCATTTGAGATAGAATCATATTGCATTCACTTTCGAAATAATATTTTATAAAATTTTTTTTTCATACGGGATTGTATGAATAGGAGCCGTCGAAGTGTAGTATTTCAGTGTATGCAGCATTTTTTCTGCGTTTTACGAGTTTCTCTCTCCATTCCTCAAAAGTGTATTCATTTTCAATGCAAAATTCCTATCCACATTGAAAATAAATCTAAGTAATAATACAATAATAAACGAACAAGTTTTTGAATGTCGCTGTATAATTAAAGTACCCTTTTAAAGATTTAACCTCGTAAAAGGGTTACCTTTGCCGTTGCATTTAATTAAGATCCCAATTAAGGATTTTTTCAGAAGCGTTCTTGAAATTTCTTAAAGCGGAGCTTACGCTCGAGCCAAGTGATGCTAGTCAGCGACAGGTCATCCATCGACTTAAAGCGGAGCGAGAGAGCAGCAGGCGGAAGTTCGAAAAGCCCCGAAATAAGAAACGGAAGCTCAAGCCAATTAGGTCGAGGAGCAGCGGCAGCAGCAAGCAGCAACTACCTCCTCGAGGAGGCCGCCTAAGCCAAAATCCGGCCCCAAAGCGGAGGCAATAAAAGCAAACTCGGTAAACGCAATCCTCGCTGCGGCAATAAACGCGAGCGAGTCTCTCTGTGTCTCCTCGGCCAAATGCGACTCGTAAACACGTGCTCGCGCCTAACTGTAATGGCGACCTTTTTGCGGCGTACCTCCACCTCCTCCCCCCGGCCCCCTCCCCTCGAGGCCCAGAAGAGGCGCTCTTAATATTGAATACGTGGCTCACGTGTCGAACGTGCCACCCGGGATATCGCGGGCGCTTGCCGGTGCAGCGGACCCTGCCTTCTCCTTTCGGCCGGAATTCGTGTAAGATGCTGCTTCGTGTCGAGTGGTTTATTCGCTTCGGTTATGCTTCTTTTTTTATATAGAATCTGGTAAATTAAGTTCTTAGTGCTGTATAATTTAGGTAATTTCATTATTCAGCGGAAATCGACTAAAAAATACTATTTTGATAATGGAATTTAAGCAAGCTTCAAAATCAGATTTCAATACTATTGTAATTGGATGGCATTTGAATTGCGGTTAGATATAATCAGATTGTCTGCTTTTTATTACTTTCTGCTTGATAAAGTTAATATTTAGCACGATTAAGTAACTTCCAATATCTCCCAATCATCGGAAAAAGTCAGCTTACAAAAACTTTTCAAAACCATATCAATGTTGCAAAAAGTTGCTTCTACATACATTGTTTACATTTTATAAAATTTAAAACAACCGTCCCGCGTCGCATCACCGGTAGGAAATTCCGCTACGTTTTATCGCGCACTTTCGTCGTCGCACACGACAGAAGCTGCAGGATAGCGTCGTTTACGGCTTGGCGCGAAAGTGAACATCGCCGCTGAAAAATCCATGCCGCCGATGAATTCGATGTGAATCTGACTGTGCGCTGGGCGGGGGTCGAGGCTGAATGTTTCGGGGCGCAAAAGTGAATTTACCGGGGAGAGTTGATTCCGAAGAGGACGCGTCCTCGACTCCGCGCGAGAGAGCATCGCGAGACTGACTTTTTTCGTGTCTGCACGACTCTCGTTGCTCTTCTCTCTACACGCGAGTTTAACGAATTCTTCGAAAAGTGACCGAAAAATTCGCCTATTGGTGGGTTTTCGAATTCAAAATTCCAATGTATATTAAAAGTTATTTAATTCGGAAAACTTTGACAACTTCAGGTTGGTTCAAATTTTTTTGTGTTTGTGGTATAAGTGATAAAGAGTCAGAATTGCAATTTTACTCTATGTATAAGTAAGTATCTTCATTTTCTCAGGTGATGAATTGTTCCTAAGCTAGAGCGATTAGCAAGAAACAATTCAAAAGGTTGAAGGTATTATAGCTGAGGAATAATTAGTGGTGATCTTACCTTAACCTATACAAACATGAGATCAAGGTCAATGAGATGTCAAATCGACAATTCAATTTAGATTCTGATTTTTTACTCTATAATATTAGAGTTATTTTTTCATCGCTGAGATGTCAAGTATGGAGTGGGATATTGTGCGCTTACTATTTATAGACTACTTTCTTCATCCTCTTCTGATAAAACTAAAATTTAATAAAGGTTCTAAATTTATGGTACAAGCAAAAGGTTAAAAATTTGTGGTTAAAAAAGGGATTAAGAAAATATTTATACGAAAATTCATAGTATTTTTTAATCTCTATATTCATATTGCTTCAAGTTAAGCTTCAAGTTTATACAATGCTTATAAAACAACAGCAAAAGACGCAACAAGATAAAATTTTCGAATAATGTACTAAATGCTCAATCAAAGCTTTAAATTTGATGTTTTCGAATATAATATTTGCATTGTGGGAATACTCCAAAATATGGAAGTAGGTGACCGATACTAATGCAACGTACTTCAAAATATTTTGCGAGCCAGATGAAGATTCGACGAAAAATATTCTTTGTGTTAGCCAAACTTTGTGTTACAGAAACCATAAATAATTTCTGTATAAATTTTAAAATAATTAACCTGTAGTTAGTGGCAAGCAATATGGCTAACCCATTATACTTTAAAATGAAAACTTGATTCTTGAGAAAAATGGGAATTTCGCATTCGCAATGAAAACAAGTGCAGAAAAATATTTCTATAAGTTTTGATAATCAAGGTCAAGAAAATATCGGCATTAATCATTTCTCAAACCTTGAACCTTTGTATGACATATTCTACCTGTAAAAATACAAATAATTTACCCGCAGATATAGGGCCAAGTGACAACTTCGATAACAGTCAGGCTGACGAATCTAAAACGTTTTGAGAATTGATGTGTCTTAATAATAAGCTTTCAGCGTAGTTGGAAGTCCGAAATCGAGGGCAGCCAAATTAGGCCTGCTAACTCTTTCCTCTTCTTCGCTGTTGTTTTTCAACCTTTTAAGCTCGCCGCGTAAAGTTACGTAAGTGCTCGGAATTGCACCCGCGGAAACGGCGGGAAAACTCGACTGTGAAGAAACAGAGAGACAGGTAATAAAATCGATTTATCCATAAGCCTTCCTTCAGGCCAGCAATTTTATGCAGCCTTGGAAGCGCATTGACGCTCTTTCGGCCGTTCGGACCCGCTGAAGTAGTAGGCATTACGTCGTTTTCGGGAAGTAGGTTATTTGAGCGCCGGCTGTATATTAAGGCCCTTTATGGACTCATTTTCTTGCATTTTTACGAGTCAGAAAATTACAGCCGGTGCTCGAGAGCAGTCCTTCGCGTACGAACTTTGCCTTTTATGGAAAGCTGCTATTATTAGGCTGGCTGAAACGTAATGACAGCGGTGAGGCAGCTCTATAACGACTTTATTCGATACTCTTTTTTAAAAAAAAAACGGGCCGCCGACTCTTTTCCAGGAAAGGTAATCATTTATAAGCCCGCGGATCGTAAATCTGGGCCCGAGGTAAGTCTTGTTTAGCCAATAATCCAAACATCGGTACTATTTCCTGGGCAGTACGAGTGCGCAGTAAGGGTTTAACGTTTATAGGTTCTAACTTTACGGAATAGATGGATTCTTCAGTTTATCGACTTATGGATTTGTGGTTTATTCCATTTATGATCATATCCCCGCGTATACCGGCAGGCATTCTCGCCGAAATAACCCTCAACTACCAACACCTCGGCTTTCATGTCTCGAGGAAAATCCGGCATGGAAAGCGCGATCTCAGCGGGTGAAAAGCAGCTACCGTGTTAAGGAGTAACGATAATCCTTGATAAACGTCGATGTAAATAGCCGCTTTCCACCAGAACCGTTTCCTGCACCGGAATTTTTTCCTATTTGTATCTCCCTCCCCGCGCGAGGCGGCAAAAGTCTTCCCTCGCATCTTTTCATCCGCTAGATTAAATTCTAAAGAAAAAAGAGGGATAAAAGAAAGTATAGAGCGGGGGGTAAATGTAACCCGCCGCCGGGTCGCTTTCCGACGCACGCTCTCGTTTTACGAGAGGTAACGCAGCAGTCGTCTCGCCGCGGCGAGAGAAGGCCGGCCGCGGGGAGGGAAAGGAGAAGTCGTAAATTTTCGAGAAATCGCATCATAAAGCCCAGCGCGAAAAATCTTTGCCCCGGCGCACACAGCTAAACTGCACCGAGAGCGGCGGCCGCGCGCCCCGATCTATTTTGTTTCGCCGATTTCGAGCTTTTACGGCCCCGCGGTGCCGAGAAGCCGCGAGAGCAGATTCTCGTAAATAATTTAATACCCCGCCTGATCTTGCAAATAAATATACAGTTTCGGCCATTTTTTACGCCTTAAGCTCTGCTTCTAACTCTCTGTGAATTCGATTCGGCGTTGGATAATTTTTTTTCAGTAAACGGAGATATCCGCGGCTGGGTTGTGCTTCAGACAGTTCAATGGACGTAAACAGCTTTGGTTTTTAGTCCACGATAAAAATTACTTTCTAATAGCTAAAATCTAGCAGAAAGCTATGAGAGTAACGGAGATTTATTAGATACTTATTAAAACTCAATTGTATGCGAAGAGCAGATGATAGCAGTTTTAATAACCAGCGAGGATAAGTAAAGTCGAGATAATTTAGTAATAACACGTAAAATAAACTTGTTAAAAGCGTAACAAGCTCCTCCACGGCAAAGAATACAATAATAAGATGAAGAAAAAGGAGCAGCGCGGAGTTCGGTTTACATTTTACCTTTTGGTTCATTATGAACGATGAAAAGTTTGCTCAGCTGCTCGGCATCAATCATCCGACACAAAGCCAGGCACATTTGCACACCACCGCCGCCGCCGCCGTAATAACAAAGATTCCGAGCCACAGAGTAATAATAATTTTTCCGTCTCTCGGGCGATTATTTTTTCGCCTACGCCCCGCTCCATAAGCTTCGTATCGATGGGAGAACAAAGGCAAATTAATTACCCGAAGTCACGACATGTCTCCATTATACTGGGCAAACTGATGCAGCGCCGCGAGGACAAAGGAGAAAAAGGGAATACCGCTCGGAAGGACTCTCGCTTTATGTATTTGTTTTGATAAAGGAAGCGTCGAAGATAAAGGGGAAAACATCCAATTATGCTGCAATATTCAGTCTTCGATCATTCTTTTTTTTCCGTCTCTCGACTTTGCTTTCTTATGCTCGCGGATTCCTTTTTCGTGCTTCTTTTTACTGATTGGATAAATAAAGTAATTTTAAAATTAGTTAATGGAACTGTTCTTTAAATATCAATACTATATCGTTCGAAGTCTACGGCGAAGCATGCTGTGCAATTCATAAAAGATTCCAATTAATTTCATTCAGAATCCATAATTTTGTAATAAAAGACTTTTACTCTGAAATGAGCCTCTTAAACGGAGCCCTTTTTCGTCTTACAAAGAAAATCATTGGCCGAGTAGACAAGTAACTTTCATCTTATATTACAAAAGAAGATCCTCTTGAGTCAACTTCTCCGCGGTAAGATGGAATATTCTTTTTTCGATAATGAGCATTTTTCCCAACTTTGATCGTACTACTCCCATTATTAAGTAAATTACGTTAAGAATACCTTTCGGAAGCAATGAAATATTTTTCAGAGGGATAATTAATTTCTATTTCTCGTTTAACGATTGCCACTTTAATTTCGAATGCTAAAGCAGCTGCATTAGTCTCACCTTATTAATAAAATTGAATCGGAGTGAATAGGGAGGAAAAAGTAAATAGCGTCTGTGGAGGCTCCGGCATAAAATAGCGCGGCCTCTTAACGTAGTGGTAAATGAACTAAAATGCAAAGTTACCCAGACCTCATTACATGGCTTGATGTTATACCTCCTCCTCAGCCGGAGTAATTCTATAGGAAGGTATTAGGTTTGCATTCAATGCGCAAGCCATTACGCGCGTAGGTATATATAGATAAACTTATTGATTTTTCGCAAGCCAAACTAAAGGTTGTAGAATGGTCGCTTCAGCTTTCGTTAAACAAATTCACGTATTTTTTCAAATACTTTATCATTCAATATAAGAGGCCAATTATAGAAACATTTTTAACGATCGAGATTCAAGTTTGAGTATATATGTTACGAGTTATAAAAAGTGTGAAATTGTACTTCTTCCTCTGAAATTTATGTAATTAATCGTGCCGACTTCAGCGAATATGTTATTTGTGCCGAGAGCATCTAAAAATCAACTTCCCACTCGAATCGAAATTCAGGACTGCTCGCGCCCTCCATAATTCAGCGCTCCTCCAGCGAAAAGCTCGCATTCTTCCTCCCCCCGTCTGCCGCTGAAAAAAACTCGTACATTCGGAGGAGAAAAACTAAAAATCCGTGCCACAGACCGCGAACTTTGCGGCGCTCGGCTTCTCCTCTTTTTTTTTCTCCACCTAACGGGCGAGTTCCGGTTCCCTCGCCGCGCCGTCAGCCGTACGTATACGTGTATAAAGGAGAAGCCATAAGTTTGATCTCTCCGCTACACGGCTCAGGAGCAAGTCGCGCGAAGAGTTTCCTCCGCTCGTACGTACACTTGTCGAGAGCGCGTGATTCGATCTTTTACGAAGCGCTTTCCGTTCGGTTTCTCGCCGAGGCAAGACCTTGAACGCTATTTGCATTTTCCGATTTTTTTTTCAATTTTTTTCAGACAAATTCGCACGCCTGAATTTCAATACGGCCCTTTGGAAGACTCGCGGGGAATGATGAAGGTTTTTAGCTCCTTTATTTCACGGTTCATTTCCTCTCGGCTCGTAATTATACCCAGTCCCTCTACACGATCGGACAGACTCGGTAATCGAATCAGCGTGTATAAAAGTCATCTGAAACGGGAGAACTAAGAGGGGGGTCGACGATAGGCTCGCGGCGCTAATAATTGATTCAATAACGCGCGCAAAGCCCGGCGAAAGAGAGAAAAAGGCGGTTCCGCGCGCAAATTAATCGAATTCCCTGCGTGCGCTTTGCGTTTCATTATTGGTAGTGTGAAAGCACCTTTCGCCGCCTTTTTCTTATTGGTCTTTTGCCGGGTGATTAGCGGCATTCTGGGGCCGAAGAATTTTTCGATTCCTTTGCTTAAATAGGAATTGGCGGCGCAATTTATCGCTTTACCATTAAACTGTTAGAAAACTTTAATACCACGTATAAATATAATTTTTTAACGTCTCTCAAAATTAGTAATAATCTTTATAAATAATTTTTAGTAAATAATTTTGGTAGCAAAAAGGCGAGCGAGTATTATGAATCTTCTAAAATTTATTATAAATCTAGTCAAATATACGGGAAAGTATGATCTGTTATCAAATTACTAAAGATGATTTAATTTTTAGGATCGGAAAATATCATTTTTACTGTAAACATTTTTCTCTGCGCAGTAGAATTTATTCCATATCTTTCTTTAATTGCACTTTAAATTGGAGCTTCGTAAAATAATTGGACGAAGCAGCAATTGATCGTCTAGAAAAAGTAAATAAAAATTTAAATTAGTTTTTATTTCATCGAGTTCGCTCGCTTTCATTAAAACCGTAGATTTTTAATTAAACTTTAATCTTTAAACGTCTTTGTAACAAGTGTAAAGAATAAACGCAACAATTTACATTACTAACGGTGATATTCATGCATAATAATTGACTTTTTCTTTTGCCAGCCGCAAACTCTTGTAAGCATTCTCGAACAAAGAAATCGACCAACGGAATCGAACGGCGTGTCCTCCGCTTGAACTCAAGAATAACGACTAAATAAAAGAAGCCCATCTTTTAGCAGCAAAGAGACTCTCTCTCCTTTCTTCTTTCGCAAAAAGGAAGAAAAAGAGGGAGAGAGAGAGAGAGAGAGAGAGAGAGAGAGAGAGAGAGAGATGCCTTCTTTACAGTCCTCGGAGCATTTAAAGGGTGATAATTCAAAGTAGTTCGTATCGAGGATTCTTTTTTTGCCGGTTCGTTTCACGTCTTGCCGGCTCTCGGAGGAGCGAAGGAGCTAATTACACCTTGATAATTAACGAGCGTCGCCTTTGTCGGCTCGTGAGAATTCTTTATACCTAGCTTCCTACTGAACGTACTTTCATCTCGATCGTTTGTTGTCGCTTATAATAACTTTTAAAAGCTCGTTTGTTGCTCTTTCTTTATTTTTCCTTCTTTCTTTTGCGTAATCACGTTTTTAAACCGTTTATAATTACTTTCTATTTATAGATTTAAATAAAAACTGAAGGAAAACGATCAAACGTCCCCCACCTTAAAAGGAGAGAATATGAATCGAAAGTTACTTATTTTCCTTTCGTCTGTTCGCAGTTCTATCAACTACTGGAGAGCAATCCAATTGCAAACAGCACGCTGATGCACAGGCACGTCACGGTATTCGCGCCGATCAATCAGGCATTTCAGAGGTATCACGGAAGCACCGAGAACAATCTAGTGCTCTATCACATATGTAAGTAATGTTTTTGAATGACCTACTTTGCCGCTGAATTTGTTTTTCCCCCTCTGAAAATTTCGTCGGGCGAAACCCCATTTTAAAAGCATATACGAAATTCGAGGGACGAAGAAAGGATGCAAAAAAGAAAATAGAAATGAGGAATATACCGTTTCTCTTCCATTGTCCCGGTTACGACGCGGCATGTTGGTTTAAGCTCATTGCCAATAGATCTAAAGCCATATAAATTTTAAATCAAATACATAAATCGATCCCTTATATCTGATTGGAATAAATTTGGAAGGTCGTGCGTTAGTGGACCGTACCGCCATTTTATACCTGATTCTCAAGGATAAATTAAGGAGTTTCCGAGTTCTAATTCTATTCGAAGCACCACTATTACTCGTTAGCCGGTCTGAACGATTATTTAAGCGGTATTAAATGCCTGCAAATTTGCGCTAAACTTGCACACATGACTAAGGAGAGTATTATACCGCGCGATCGCTGCCTCTATACCGCCTGGAAACCAGCAGCCGCCTCTCGCCTACCGTCGTTTCTGCAGCAATGTTGTGTAAGGAATAAAATTGGAAATAAACCTAGGAATATAATTTAAGCGATTTCGGGGCGAACACAATAGCCGAGGCGAGCGATGTTTGTTGTTCGCGGCGCAATAATCGTAAATAAACTCGGCGTATAACTTGCGAAATGAATAACGTTCGATGTGCGCGAAACGGCGGAAATGCAGCCGTTTGAAAATTGATTGTGTTAACGACCGACGCGTAGATTCTAATGTACATAAACGCGGAGGGGCAGCAGCCCTCCTCCGACCCCCTCTATATTCCAAGCTGCTCTCGAATAGATACTCGCGAGGTCGCTTATTCATTGTGACACGTTTAATGAGGACTCGAGATGTATATCGGCGCTCGATTAATAAACGGCTATCTTGACAAATTGTGCGAGTGTGCCTCCCCTCGGCCCGGACCTGCCGTTTATAATTCAGCATTGACGAATTAAATCAAGTAATGCGACTCGCTTAATTTGCATCGGATTATAATATTAATGGAATGGAAATACGTATTATGCGTGCGCGAGCATTAACTGCACAATTATCCGAGAGGTACGTTGTAAGGGCTGGCTGGAATTAAATAATGCCACGGGATGCGTTATGAGGGAAATAAATGTTTGCATTTAGAAAGTCATTTTGTGCGCTTATGTCAATAAAGCTTTGCCGAAAGTTCCGGCCTGCTCCGAGTATCACATATACATCGAGAGAAATTTTCTACTAACAATTACTATACTTTTTAGCAATGCGTATGCAAACTTGCATTATCCCAAAAATGACTATACTGTATACTAACTAGGAGAGCTGTGTACGGGTTCCGGACCACAGATTTTGTTCAAACTTTGAACACGGTTTTCTTATGACAAAATATGAAGAAAACCATAATATTAGGGTCTAACGCTCAAAATTTTCGACACAGCAGGTAAATAAAGTTATTTTTCTTTAAAACTTCGTATTTCGTTATTTGACGATAACTCACCTCCTATTAAACCAACAAATTCCACCAAAAAGGCAATCGAAAGTAGAGGAAAACACCTATAATTTGAGAGGCTGTACGTTAAAAAATCTCTAATACTTCAAAAGTTATAGATAATTGAATATGAGCACGTGGTAATGTGGATTATCTTTGTTTCATTCGTTTTTATATAGTTTTTGATACTCTAATTTAATTATCCATAA
>UCOM01004449.1:0-12356 GCA_900474385.1 Ormyrus pomaceus | reverse complement strand
ACGGTCCCGGGCCTCGCGCCCTGGAATGTCGCGCAGAAGAGTCGACTGCCGCTCGGTAGCTCCTGCTGAAGCTCGCCCGGTCGCCCTCTCGTAGTCTGGAGTCGATCCCGTGCTCCTTCGCGGCACCCTCGCACTCCGATATTCGCTCGCACTCTCACCAACAAAGTACGCGTCCGCGCGGTGCGTGAATCTCCGGCTTTCCTCGCTTCGAAAGCAGTCCGGTTGCCGATCCAAGACGGTATATCGCTCTCGCGCGCATCGACCCGTTCGGTGTCGATCGCGCCCCTCCCTTCCGACGTTGTCGCACGCGCAACCCCGCGGCGCACGCGGCGCTCGCCCGAAAGAGTCGCTTTCGGTGCGACTTCGGCTCGCGGAGACGCGTGAGATCCCGAAACGGAATCTCCACGCGTCACAACGAATATTAGGAGAGCGTTCAAACAATATTGTTTCACTAAATATATTTTATAATGAAGGATTGATCTTTCACTCTTACATATTATTCGTTTTTTAGCATGTTACTAAATATTATTTTCGTTATAATTGTAGTTTAAAATGGAGAGTAGTGCTTGTTTTTTAGTTCATAAGTCACGTTGGTTTATCATTTATCTTTATCATCAAATCATCTTTCCTTTCCAACAATATTTTTTGTCGCGTGAGAAAATATAACACTACAGCGTATGGTTCTAAGAACATTCATAAATTTTTCATAATTTAGGGCAGAGCAAATAGAAAGCGAATCATTGTGCAAAGTGAATTATTCGAATAATGTTAAAGTGAACATTATTATAAAAAGGATTTTTATCAACAATCATAACAATCATAATGAAAACATGTTTGACGCTAATTTATTGATTAATAAAGATTTTTATTAAAATATTGTCCCTGCGAGATTGACTACGGCATACGATTCTGTCGTAAAATGAATTTTTATGTCAAAAATGAAGTTATTACCCTATAAAATGTTATTTGAGCAAAATGATGACATATAAAAAGTTCTTTTAAGAAAGGGTTTTTAGATTCAAACAAAAAAGGGATAAAAATATAGTATTATAAATTTTTCATTGAATTTATATAGAATTAATTTATTTTCGAAGATTTTTAATTGTATTTATATTATGAATAAATTACACTAATATGCCTATTTAAATTTCAATTAATAGTATCATGAAAAATTATATTTAGCATTTAATAAAAACGTTAATACGAATTTCGCAATATTTACATCTAATGTATTAGAACAAAATTTCATTGAAAAACCTGTACCCAATAATTTCGAAATATATTAATCACATTCACCGCATATTCCAAATTTCCTAACCAACAATCGAAAAAGATGCAATAGTGTAATCCCCTCGAGGAAATCTCGATATCACAAGGACTACCAGGGCAAATGATCCTTTTTGCCCTCGCGCAGAATCAAAAAACAGAATCCCGCTCCAGCAGGCGGTGCGCAGACGGTTCAATCCCGAGCGCGGTTTCCTTCAAGCAGCGACAACAGGCTCGAAATTAGCTCTGCAGGCGATCAGCTTTCGCCTCACCCTCTTGGTATATTTTTCCTCCGGCGAGAGTTAAACGAAGCATAAGGGGGAGTTTTACGCGGAAACGGAAATTTTCTGACTAACGAGGAAGGCGGAGAAAATTAGCGGCCAAGTATTAAACGAGAAGCTCTCCCACAGTTTAATCGACCCATGACGCTACACGGTCCTTCATGCAGTGCTGATAGCTGTAGATCAGTTGTGACCTTGCGGAAATTTTTTTTCGAAAGTGAATGAGTTTTGAGATGGTATATGGTTAGAAATTTTGTTCCTAAAATAAACGACATTACTACAGAATATTTTCAAATAAAAATAAATCTACCTAAAAATAATACACGTTAACGATAAACTAATGGAAATGTGATTTAAGCAATTTTTACAAAAGGCTGCGGATTTTACTCAAGGTTTCGTGGTAAAATCAATCTTTTAAAGTTTCTTTTTCGAGAATTTACGGTTTTTTTAATTTTAATTTTCTCTTTCTATAAATCGTTTTAAAAATACAACTCAAGGTAAGCTAAGAAACAACATTTATCTTAATGAGACAATTTTCCTTAAATATAAAATTTTCTATATACAAAACTTGTTAAGTTAATACGATTTTTATGGATCGGAAATATTTCCGTGCAAAAATTGTATTTAATATTGAAAGAACGGAATATACAATTTCATTTTTTATTTTCTCTACTTAGTCACTCACCGTACAATAAAATTTGGCGGTGTAATAAATTTTAATATTAAATATTAGAAGAGGTAGAAATTTAAAATTTGCACAAAATAAAATAAAAATTTATTTATTTTTAAAAAGACATAAAAAGTTTCCCTTAATTATTACATCATATTGATAGTTTCATACAACGAATCTCGATTGATTCTTTTATTTTTATAAATAATAAAGTTTAAAGCATAATAGACTTTAAAGCTTCCTATAAATTTAACGGAAAGTTGCATCAAATCAAACTTCAGATAAAATGAAATCAGAAATTAAGTTTTTTATTTTAATCTACAAAATCGTAGCATTTAACTCTCTAAAAGTTAGCTCCATCACTAAAACTTATACATAAGAAAATGAAATATTTTCAATAATTCATAACGTACGCGACTATTTCCAGGCACATCTCCAGTGATTCCCGTTGAAAAATCGAGCCGTCAGGTCGGTTCCCGCCTCTGGAGCGAAAGCAACAAGTTATCAGTAAAGTCGACATCTCGCGACACCGACGTTAATCAAGCCTCCGCGCAGCGTCGCCGATAAACAAAGAGGTTCGCGCACGGAAATCCATCTGCAGCTTGCGGGGAAATTGAAAAAGCTCGTCTTTTGCCGCCTCGAAAATATGATTTTCCAATAGAATCGCAGCTGCCTGAAAGCGGAACGATCGAATGGGGACTCGCAGCTGTCGATGCTTGTTCTCGCGGAATGTCGCTTCGAATCTTTGTAACGGCGCTTCGTAGCCTCGTTCTTTTAGTGCTTGACATAACATACATTTTACGTGAAGGAATGGAGGCGTCTGTGGGAAAGTGATACTTTTATTGCCTACTCCAAGTTGTAAAACTGAAAATGTTTGATATTGAATGAGAGGGAATTTGTTGATGGTAGAAATTTCCTAATTAAAGTTTTATGACGATAAATATTAATGTGTAACAGATATGTTAAAATTTTATGGGAGCTTTTATTATCCATCAGGTTAATCGAGTCTAATTACATTTTTTATTCAGAAATAAATCACATAAAAAAATACCTTCAACAATTTTTTAACTAAACTTGCAAAACCGTACAAGGTATGTTCTTATTAAAAATCATTACCTCTTCACTGAAAAAAGTACTAACAATAAGTATATCTTATTCCATGAATATTTCCTTTAAATGCATTAAAAAACTAATTAAAATTGTATTAGTGTAGTAAAGTTTCTTTACCTTTTTATTGAGCGTTCGAATAACTGAAAGCAAATTTGACCAATTAACACCACTATTACGTTGGAGCAAAGCGCAGTTTTTATCAATATCGAGTTATTCTTAATTGAATCTCGAGTAAAGTGGAAAACCATATAAACTAACGACCCATTAAGACACGCGGTGAATGTGGCAATCAAATTTGAGTTAACAGTTCTGATATTACACTCGGAACAGTCTGAATCAAACTTCTGATCCATCAGCAATATAAAACTCTCGGTTTATGTAACATGTGAGGATGATTAGACAAATTACAAGATTTAAATTCCGTTTATGTACAAATCTTGCAATAAACCACTGTTCATATTTTTTCTTTCCCTTATTATTTTCTGGCATTTTCTGATTTAATTCAATTGCATTGCCTACACTGCTACAATACAATAATTAGCCAAAAATATTACAATATAACTATCCCCATCTCCATTCAAGATAAATCTATTTATAACTTAGAAATAACGAGTTCGCTTATTGTCATCCTTAAATTCGATCAACCCAGGTCTGCACAGTTCAGGAACGAGGTGCTGGCAGTATTCCAATGAAAATGGAGGGGAAATACGTGAAGCTGGCGTTGATACACATCAGCGCTCGGTTTTGCTCAAGACTACTTGTTGCGGAAATTGCGAGTGCTCCGTCTCTTTTTACATCTTTCCCTTCCTCGGTTTCTCAAATGTGCATGTATATAAGGTCGAGCGGGGGACTTGAAGCAGCAGAGAATAATGGGGAAAGGTGTGTGAAAAATACGGCGACATTAGCGTGATGCATGTTATGGTAATAAAAGCAGAAAAAATATTCTTTCCTTTGGTTAGAGTAAGTATGGATAAACGAGGTTCGAGTTTCGTTTCGAACTGCGAACGTTTCGTCGCAATGGCATATTTTATCGTTTTTCGAAAACAAAAACCAGCAATCCTTGAGGAGGTTAATAAAGTTTATTTAAAAATCTAGATCAAAGTGTCTCAGCAGCTAATAGCCGAATGCACCCACAATTTAATTTCTAATGGACCGCTGAATCAATTGATTCAATTTTTTATCAATTTTTTCATCTTAACGTTTGAGATTGAAATGAGATTGTTTAAAATTTGTGCAAAAAATTTATTTAAATGATTTTAACAAATTTTTCAGCGTATTCTGTTAATCATCAGAAGTGTTAAATGTGCTTGTTATAGTATAAGGTTTACTTTAGATGATAAATTTAATTTTTGAGAAAAGGCAAAAAATTGAATATAACTTTTAAACGTTTTAAAGTAGCTTTTTTATATAGTTTATATAATAATTTAATTAATATTGTTAACCACTTAACTGAATTGAACTTCTAAAGTAATAATATAGTTAAAGTCTTCTGAAAGTAGTTTAATTGTGCATTTTATTCGATAACAATTATCAGAAAATATCAGAGTTATCTTTATCAAATTATAGCCTATCTTGAATCTGCTCTTTAAAGGGTTCTTAAAATTTCTCTTAATTTAGTTAATAACTGCCTCGTTCTTTCTTTATCGTAGTTTTGAGAACTTTCAATTGTCTTAAACTTTTTAATAATAATGATTTTACCTCTTTTTAATATTTGGTTTTCAAAACTTGAATAATAAAGTATGTTTTCTATCTTATCAGATGTAAATTTTTTAAGTTGTTAAAAATTGTTAAACAATTTCAATTTCAAGAAAATGCTTCTTCTTCAAAATAGATAAGTAAATAATTTATCGCTTACAGATTTATTTATTTTGATAATAAGCCTTCTCCTAAAAGCGTCAATCACAGAATTTACAAAAGTTTCTAAAAAAAAACTCGCTTCAACAAACTCAACTGCACGTGCAACAAGAACCGATAATCGAAAAGTTCATAAAATCATCAAACAGCGCCTAACTCGCGTAAAACTGGGCTACTCTATCGCGGGGCCAAGCTCTGAAAGCTTTCGCGCGTAGCTATCTGATTAATGAACCAAAAAATACGGCCCGCGGGACTCGTTGCTCCCCGGCCCTCGTCGTTTTCCGAGAAACGACACCGGAGCGCTTGGATATCCGCAGCCGGTTCCTCGTCACTGCGCGATTTCACTTCTAATCTTTCTGGCTCGACGGGACACGGGAGCTTTTATTTGCTGACTTGCTTGGATAAGCCAGCGTTTGGATTTTTGTGTGTCTGTGAGTTCGTGGCGGAGACAAAATTCGATGGTTTTTTGCTGGATTGACAAGTTTTTTTGTCAAATTCTTTCAGAACTTTCGAAGATGTTTTGCTGTCTTAGAATTTATAAAAAATCTGTAGTATAACTAAAGTGGATTGATCAATTTTATGATTTATTATAATGCAAATTTATCGCGTTAGAGCTTCCTTTTTTATAAAATAAAGTGTATAAATAAGAGAATAGAACAAAATATTTACTTTGAAATACGTTCAAAGAATTACTTTTAAAGAATTATTCATTGATTTTTTCATAAGTTATCGCATTTATATCAAAGCCAAAACGCTGAAATCAAGTTGAATTCGTTTTATTTCGTTTCACCTTTTTTGACTACGCAAGCAAATATAAACAAAGAAGAAGAAAATGTTCAAAGGATCCAACGTCTAAATTAAAACGTAAAAATGCAAATCAAGGGAAACAGGTGCGCGTAAAGGCAGCCCAGCTCGCTTTAATACGGACCACAATGAGATACGGAAAGGGACAAGTTTTTTTTTCTTTTATCGACTGAAAATCTGTTTTAATTACTCAGAAATATTAAAATTACTTTGTTAGCGGATCTAGAGCGAATGAGTAAGCCTCATTAAAAAAAAAAAAAAAAAACACTTTATTTCTATACACTTGTCTAATTTTATCAAATGATATCGTATGTTGATTTAATTGAGTTTCGTTCCTGACCTACCTGCTGAACTTCGGCAATAACGCAATGTAAACAGACCCTGCCTTAAACGCCAGAAATAATATTATTTTTGTATATTTAATATTTATTGTGCAAAGCAGTAAATTCGAGAAGTATAATTTGGTCAACCGCCATGCTTTAGTTTTCCGTCTTTATTCGCGCATCTAGTTTTCCGTCTTTATACGCGCATTTATAGCCAGTATGTATAATAATTTTTTGTTCTGTTAAATTTTCGTTCGTTTTAAATACAAAATTATTTGACTAAACTCTAATTCTTCGCTACTTTTAACATACGATCAATACAAAAAGCAAGAATTATGTTTTGAATTATTCCAAACCCTCACTTTCTCAACTGAAAAGAAACAGAAGATGCAGTAAAACTCGCTCAATTGAACTTCTTTATAAAGTCTTCACTTTCATTTCCTGGAAGCCTTCTTCTCGACGAAGCTCAACAGTTTAAGCTCTCGCCGAACGCGCTAATTTTCCAGTCGAGCGAGTAGCAATCTAAGAGCCGACAGCGCAAATCAAGTGAAGTAGGCCCGAGTAAAGGCAGACCGGCCGCACTGAGTGCAAACCGCACCGCGAGGAAGAAGGCGAAAGAGGAGCGCATCGGGGTGTGGTCCGGGTGAAATTGAATTAACCGAACGCACAGGCGGCTCGCCACATGCCATCTCTCGGCCGACCTTCTCTCCTCTGTAAGCGCAAAAGCACATAACGCAGTTCGGCCTCGAAGAACCGCCAGAGGCGTCGTTCGCACTCGGCTTCCGCGCCATCGCCGCAAATCTCGCAAGCGAATTAACCTCGGCGAATAGTGAATTTTCGCCTTTTAATAAAGTTAACGATCAAAATAAACTTTCTCCTGCCGGGGAGTAAATATGAACTGCGCGCTTTTAGTTTGCTGGAGGGAGAAGGAGAAATGCGCAACGTTTCGCTTTATATGCTAATTTTGAGGGACTGTATTTATAAAATTACATGGGAATAAATATTGCGATAAGAAGCCAAATTTTGCGAATTTGGAGAGTTATAGTGACCCTTTTTTGGAATCTCAGAAAATAAATCCTGGATTATTTCTTGAATATTATGAAATTAACTACTTGCACATTATTTTAAGTAGTAAATTGAAACCGAAAAGTTTTATTGAATAAAATCTGCTTTTCAAATTCAAGTTATCCTTTTTAACCCCTTTTATATGCTCTACGCATTCATTTCTTTTATATTACTTTTCTGACAAGTTTCATCCTGAAAGGTTTTTAATTTCATCAGAAATTCAATATATTCATACAAAACTATTATATAATTAGGATGGGAATATACATACGGTCCTGAAAGTGTTTCTTGAATTACAATTAAATGTTAATGATCATCTTAAACAATATAGTAAAAATTTGTATAAGCTGATTAACATATTAAAAGAAAAACGCTTGACTTGCACTTAAAATTCCTTCAGATGTTCAAGTAGCGTATGCAAAATAAGAAAAATTTAGATAGATTTTCAGGGAGGAGTTTTATAACTCGGCAGATAATAGCGCTCGGAAAATTCCCCACGATAGTCTTGCTGACGCACTATAAAACCGAGAATACATCTCTCGAGTTCTTGGCAAATACATCCGCAGGTCAAGAGTCGTAAAAAATTTTTACATAACGTTACCTCTCGTAAATATCATTTGAATACTCTACCCACCAATATTCTCTACGAACTTCCTGCATTTGCAGGATTCTTTGATGGAGACGCTCAATTAGAGTGACGTTAAGGGGGGAGTATGGTCTCACGGATAAAAAAAAACACTTTATTTTAGAATTTATTTAAGAAATATGCCTTAAGCTACTTTTTTAAAAACTTTTAAAACCCTCCAAGACAAAACTAAGACAAAACTAAGAAAATCCTCTAAAAATTTTGATTGAATTGAGTTGCTCAGTGCTTTCTCTCAAGTCCGAATCAACCTGAAAAGATTAGCATCCAGCAGCTAACAAACTGACTCTACAAATAGTCAATTTAACAGAAAATAGCCAATCACAGACTCTGAAACCCAGAGACGGTTTGCTGCGTTAAAAATATACGAACGAGATAGTACATCTGAATCTACTTCGCCACTGCATTTTTGCCCTCCTTCTCTCTCTCTCTCTTGCCTTCTTCTCGGCCGCTGCCGAGCGTCGCGCTTGAGTGTGCGCGAGTGCTTTCGACAGCTTCGATAATCGAAATCGAGCAGCGCTCGCGCCTGCCTTTCACTTATTTATCGAGCTGAATGCACGCGCGACTTTTCTTCTCTCCCTACTGCATTATCGCTGCTTTCCGAATCAAATGGTTATTGGGTGAATCGGTCGAGTGTATTACTACTACTAATTTTTTAGCTTCCTGTTTTTCGTATTTTGTCGCGTATCGAAAAGAGTTTGATGCAGAAAAAAGTATTTGGATAATAAGAGTTAATCACAGTATTTATTGCGGCAATGCTTACTATAATATGTATTAAACTCATTTTCCACGAGACAAAAAATATTTTATCTTCAATTATTAAATTAGCGAGCTTGCAAGTTTTTTCTTACACGAAGGCAGCTCCGCATTTTCAAGCTTAAAAAGTTGAGATTTACAAGCTTAATTTCTCCCCGGCTCTTAGTTCCCTGTTAACGCGAGAAAGAGGGCCAGGACAATGCTCGCTACAAAAAGCAGCAGCTCTCGCTCTCTCTCTCTCTCTCTCTCTCTCTCGTGAAAAGAGGAGAGGAGGAGCCGAGCTTGAGGTATTAAATTAAAATACGAGGTAGGCATTAGGGTCGTAAACGAGGCTGAAAAGTTCTCGCGTGCCGCGAGCAAACAACTATAAAACGCATTCGCATGTACGGAGCAGCTGTAAAGGGGAGGAGCGGCATAAGTCATTCACTTGTTTCGCTGCCTGATTGGAAAAGCCTCTGCCGCCCGAAATAAGAGCACGAATTACCGGCTGACACGCGCTGACCGATTTACCCGACCTGTTAAATGCGCTCGGGCAGATTATTTCACCGGGGAACGGCTGTCGAACGAGCGAGAACTTTTTGAGCCGAGTGATCTGCTAACTGTATAGTTTATGAGCTGTCCAATTTGTATTCGGTTAGTAAGTAATGGTTTATTATTTGAGAATTTGATTAAAACTGGCCTAAGCAAAGCAAGCAGCTGTTTAGCAGTTGTAAATTTTAAAAGAAATCACAAAAAGTATCTGAAATGTCGAGAGAAAGCAAGAAAGTTGCTGTTTAAGCAAATTCAGTATATATAAGCTATTCCAATGAAAGAAATATTTCAAAATCAAGCAAGTGCACGTGAATTATTCAACTTGCAACATTGATTATAATATAATCGTTTCATTTAATTTCAAAATTCAATTTCCCTTTTCTGATGACAGAAACTGTCACGAGGTAAAGTTTTACTTTACCTAAATACGACCATCAGAGTTCGTGATTTAGATTTTCAAAATTCACAATTCCAAATCAAAACGTGTGTACAGCACAAATCGTAAAATGAAATCTCGACATTTTGCAAATGAAGTTTCATTTTTTTGAAAATTGCTCTGTCAGTTGAAACTATTTAAGCCGCGAAGTTGAGCGGGAAAAGCAAACATTTGCCAATGTTCCAGCCTTAATACTTGGACTGCTCGAGTATGCCGAATATGCAAGCCAATCTTGAATAATTGGAATAGCCCAAACTAGCAGCAGCGGATTCGAACTCATCTCAAATATTCGGAGAACTTCCGTATTTTCATTTTATACAATTCGACCACGAACATCTGCGATTAAAACTGTGTCTTTAGCGACATTCCGTTCCATTCGTTCAAATCGAAAAATGGAAGAATGCTAAAGGGAAATGAAGCTAGTTAAATTGATTGACTGACATTTTATTACAATTTAATAATTCCAGAATTAAATAAATTTTTATTTTAGACATGAAATTGTATCTTTGATCTTGAAAAACTTTTTATTTTGTTCAAATCATAAAAATATAATCCAATTTAAAGGATAATTTAATTTAACTGTAAATTTGAATCCAAAAGGCCTCTAAAAATAGGAAAATCATTTTTTTTTATGACAGGTTAAATCTACTAGAAATAAATTTATAAGATCTTGAAAGTCAGTCTAAATATTGCATTTTTATTAATAATTTTGCAGAAATAAAGCACGGAAGAAATATTTGCTACTAAATTAGAAATACCTCTTCAAAACTAATTTTCTTCTCAAGATGCTGGTAGTTTATATAATTTTCTTTGAAAAGGAAATACTTCATGTTTATAAAATAACAAGTCCAAAAAACATTAAATATTTGCAGAAATCTATTCTATGTATCATATTTTTAAATCTTCATTTACATTCAAAATTCAAGTTAGTCTAAAAAATTTTATTTGGAAAAAAATCATTTCTTCCGCAAAAAATGTAAACATTACTCGAGGAAATCTTTCCTTTATCAATAATGCCTACTTTCAATTTTCCCAATTACGCGTTCCTCGTTTGCCCTCTCAGCTCTCCGTCAGACTCTTAGGCGCGTCTCGGAAGTAGAAGCGGCCGCCGGTGTCGGCGGCGGTGGCGCTGGTTAGGAAATGGCTGCCACCTGTAGCTATTGATCGGGAAGGCGAAGCCGAGTGTATTTTCCGCCGCTCTTCTACCTCCCCGCAACGTTATAAACTTACGTCCATCTCTCCCTCCTCTCCAACGGCAACAGTCGCGCCGAGCACGACCATTCTACAATAAGAGTTCGCGAGTTTATGCTCTAAATTTTTGTAAAGTATTGCGTTTCGCTGCTCTAGTTTTAACTTCGGGTTGTTGAGTTAGTACTATATTGATTTTGAGGAGGTTTTTCCCTTTTTTCAAGGGAGGATATTCTTTTAATCTTCTTGCAAATAGGAAGAATACTTCGGGATCGATTTTTAATACTGTTTTATCGATATTGGTTGGAGAAGTGGTTTGTAATCCTATTAATAATATCTACCGACTCTGGGAGTCGAGCAACTATTTTTCACTTTTTGAGTTCAATAAAATATTTGAGGTTCTACAGAGAAAATATTTTTAGAAAACGTTTTCTATTGCTTTCTTTAATTTTAAGTTCTTTTTAATTTTTTGAATAATTCAAGGTAAATAACTTTTTATTACTTGTATTTTAAATCTTACATTTAAATTAAGTCCAGAAATCCTTCTTTAATATTCTTTAATATCCACTTAAAGCGAAATAATAATGAAAGATACGTATTTTGAAAAGTTCTAAAGAATTCCATTAATACTAATTTTTTAGTGTAAGAAGAATTTCGAATTGAAAGAAGAAATGCTACTAGAGTTCAAGAAAAATCCCATTACTTTCTTGAAAAAAGTTATTGTTGAACAAACTCCATTTATCGAATGATAAACTTCAAAGAGGTGAATAAAAATTAAAAAAGCTTTATCGCTATTTTGATAATGAGGTCGCGCTTATAGGAAAGATTTTATTATCCAAGTTACTCCTCAAAACAAACAATTCGAACAAATTACTTTTTTAATCTACGATTCTATTATTTACTTGGAGAATATAATAATTGAAACCCATTATTTCAGAATAAAGACACATATTTTCACCTTTTTAATTTCCAAAGCCAGAATACCTCTCCTACATTACAAAGGAAAAAAATGGAGCCTGAGCTGGAGATATTAAAGGGGATTGGGCCAGCTGATGTGAAATAATAGGAAGGAACTAAGGAAAACGGGAGAATTTCGCGCGGCGTTCTCGTCCAGCCGTCCTGGATATTGGTGTCTTATATATCCGACTTTTTTTGTAATTAAAATGGTCCTATCTCACATGAGTTCCACGTGATTCAATTTCAGGAAGATCTTGATAAACATTAAGGGACCAATTGCAATTAAAGAAATTGTTTCTGCAAACATAATATTTTATTTCATTTTACGAATCTTTGTTACTTACTATTAATTTTCCGAATACTAGCACTCAGTATAATTGTTTCTTTTCTTAAGCAGTATTAAAGAAACTTAATTCATATCTTAGATTCTAATCTACCAAAATCAATTATATATATATATATATATATATAT
>UCOM01004448.1:0-12367 GCA_900474385.1 Ormyrus pomaceus | reverse complement strand
ATTCAGGAAAATCTCAAAACTTATGATTTTGAAAATCGAGAAAACTTAGACTATGTTTATATAATTCCATTTTTATACGGTTTATAGTGTTCAGTTAAGTATCTTTTAAACATTTAATACGCAAAAGTTAACAAAAACATTTAAATATAATTATTACTAATGATTTATATTTCGATTGACTTTTGACTCAGAATGTATAGCTTGAACATCCTTAAGATTCGTTTAAATTTGAAGATTACAAAATTTTAAATTTCAAGTGAGATAGTCTTAAATACAATAACATTAAATATTTAAGAAAAATCTTTTAAAAAACACGAAATAAATCTTTTTTACACATCTAAATATAATATAGTAATTCTTCAAATAAAAGCATCGTTTATTTTTACAGGAAAATTAACTGTAAACTCTGTTGAAAAATTTTTGTAATTATTTAGCATTTATCAACTAAAATGTGCAGATAAATGTTAGTGACATTTCAAAGTACGCAAACCTGTTATGACAATGTAATACAGCAGAGCATAATAATACTGAGTAGACTAATGGCGAATGTAATTAAACACGTGTTGTGGATTCACTGCAATTTTTTAGTCTCTATAAATCTATAACTTCATTGATTAGCTCAATGCATTTCACACTTCAAATTTTCTCAAACAATTTTATACAATACTTAGGACTTTTTTACAATTACAATACATATTAGGTTGATTTTTTTAATATTTCATTTTTAATAAATAGCTAAGTTGTTTAACTAAGAAAATTTAGAAATCTAAAGATCCTTCTGAAAGTATAGTTGAAGAGAAAATATTGAATTTTAGAAAAAAAGTAAGATAAAAATAAGAGACTTGATCCAGAAAAAAAACTATATAGAACAAAGAAGTGAAGCAAGGAAAGAAAGACAAAAATAAATAGAAATAATTTTTAAAAAGTTTTGCATTTAAAGGTTCATAAAAACTTACAAATAAATGATGACATATTAAATACTTTTATACCCTTTTTAACCAAGTGAATGATTTTTTAAAATTGACAATACCGATATCTGCTGAGAATAACAATTGAAATATATTACCCAAGATCTTAGCGTTCTTTCGAAATCGCAGCTACATTCGTAAGCGAAAAAGCGGAGCGAAATAGAGAAAAGAGAGCAAGCAGAACAAACGCGTGACGAGAGATGTGTGTGCTTTTGCGCTACCGCTCGACGGACGCAAGAAACAATTAGTGTTCTCCTCCTAATGCGCCGCTCATCCGAACCAAAATTCCTCCGCACACTTTTTTTTTTTCTTCAAATCGGCATTTTTTTTCGTTCGTTCCCGAGCGCCCGACAGCTCGCCAGCAGTGTTGTTCGAGCAATCGCCGCCGACAGCTACACGGCGATCGGCCGCGCCGAAAACGTTCTCGACTGCTACGGGGCGACGGGATAACGAGACCGGCCCATTAAGAGGAAGGAGAGAGCTCGAGAGCACTAGAACGGCCTGGCCAGGATTCGTGCCGGCCGTTTACCCAAACGAAGGACCCTCGAGGGAAAACTGAGTGTCGACTCGATCGACGACTCGGGCGACTAAACGTGCGGACACACCCCTGCAAACAAGCAAGCAGGTTCTCGCTCCCCGGTTTAAGGTGAGTCCCGAAACGGTCTGCTTCCAGAATCTATGTTTTCTTTGGTCCCGAATCTGCCAGGAGCTATAATAACAGAGACTGAATCGAACTTTTACTGGCGAATGATTGATCGAATCATTGGAGGCAAATTTGACGAAGCATCATAAGATATTTATTTTTGGTAAACATCTCATTATCATCCCTTATTTCGTAAGAGTCAGTCATATAGATCTTGCACTTGAATGTGTCAAAAACACGAAACGATTAATACAATTATATTTGTTGTAGTGTCAATACCACTACTTCCTTCAAGTGAATTATACTGCTTTAGTGATTGAAGAACAACTGTATTGAAAAAAATATTCTGTAATTTTTTTTTTCTCGGTGTTAATTCTCCTATAAGTTTTATTATTGAACGTTATTATAACAGACTTTTCTCAAAACTAAATGAACAATTAAATCGGAAAAATGTAAACTACTTTCAGAATTTATTTATAATATAGAAAAAGTGACTTGAATATAAATTTAACTGAAAGTTATCAAGAATTCTCAAATTAAAACTGTAAATCGTGTAATATATAAACATTATGTAATAAAATTACGTAAAATCAACCAAAAGGTTGATATTCTTTTGGTAAAACGATTGATTGCTAATTCTAATATTTCACTTATTCCAATACATCTGATTAATCAAATAAAAGAGTATGAGAATTACTGCAGTAGCACTTCCAATTATAATATTCCACTACGTTATTGCTTCTATTTGAAAATGCAAATTATAATTACGTCGATACAGAAGAGCTAAAGATTCACAGACAATGCAATGAATTTTTTATCCACAATTGCTCCTTATTAATTGATTCGTAATTAATTAATTTAATACGGACAAGTAGAATACTTTCAAGTGAAATATCATACAGTGGATCTATTTACCATTACAATATTTTATAATATATTGCTACAATCAATACTATTAAATAGAATTTGATTTTGTATTTCTAATAGCAAGAATATTTATTCATTTTGGAAAATCAAACATTTTGTAGTTGATTACATTTACATATGAAGGAAAATGTGTATACAATGACAACTAATAGCAATGATAATTGAACTAGCTGTTCTAAAAAAAATTATTTAAAATTGATCCCAAACAGAAATCTTTTTTAGCTTTTTCACTTTGAGTCGGATTTCAATAAGTTGCTCTAGAGTTATCTCCATCTAGCGAATCACAGACCGGATTCTATTCCAATTTCCGCAAAAGAATCTTGCAATTGATTTTTTCTGAATCTCTCTGTGCTAAACTGAGGGATTTCGATACTTAATTCTTTATAAGCCCGGTCATTTTTATATCTATTGATTTTAGGAATGCTTATATAAATTCAGGAAAAATTATTATGATTCAATATATTTCAGGAAATGTTATGCCTATTTATAATATTATAATATTTAATTCATTATTAGTTTTACAATTTAATTAAACAAAAAATTTGAAATTTCTATCATTTTTTTAAAGTCCTTAAAATGTATTCAGAAAATTGAAAACAAAGATAATTTTTCAGTACACTAAATAACGATAAATTTAGTATTTATTTTTGTAGTGTTACACTGTTGGAAAATTCACGAGTTTTTTTAGCCATTTCATTAATAGTTGACCAAATTTGGTCAACCTACAAAAAATTCATTAAAAATTGGCCAAATAATAGTGAAAACTTCCAACAGGATATAATAATGAGATTAATCAAATTATATAGAAAACAGAATAAAAGATAATTTTTTAAAGAAATTTTTTAGGTATTTATATGTATACAGCTTTATAAAGCATAAAGAAACAGCTTCTACTTTATCTTCTTCTAAAGGTAAAATCGAATATTTTTTTAAGGGTAAACTAGAAATTCGATGGTAGAACATACCGACTGCGACACGAGCACTTGCTATCGCCCAGTTCTTCGAGGTAGACATCAGCCGATAAGAAACTACAGTAGCATTCGAAGAATAAATTGTCCGATGATACAGAGGGAAATGTTTTAGTTTCAAAAAATATTACAGATGGCAACAGAATATTTAAAATTTGTTATCTTTGTTATCTACTAGTAACTATTAAAAGTATTTTTACTATGTCGATTAAAACGTGTTTAGATTGGCTTCTATTATAATTTAATTTTCTATTTTACTAAAAGTAAAAATAAAATTACTAATAATATTTTTGCTATTTAATCAGATGGTCTCAAGTTTTTTTAATGTAAGAAAACAAAAAAAATTGATTAAGTAGTATAGGTTTCCTTGAGTACCTTCAAGCAGGCTTCGGCACACTTCGAGGCATTAGATTAAGCTTTAAACTTTAACTAAATTCTAAGCGACTATCGACAAGTATTGTAGAAACGTAATTGTTCCAATTTGACTTTACACTCTATTTAAATCAGATTTACGCGATTGGTACTCTCGTGTATCTTTAACTATACTAAACTGGGTGTCAGCTTACTAAAACTGTACTATAAACTGACTGTTACTCGATGAAAATCAATCACTTTAAGGTATATATATGAAACATATATATTGTAAATATTACATTTCATATTACAAGAAAAAACCGCTGTCAATTCTTTGGCACTTAGCTTCCTCCAAATTAATTTATCGTTCCTTTATTTATAATAATACTTCAAATTTGAAATCCAAATAATACATTATTTTAAAAATGTAACTAACTCGACTAAAGACACAAAAAGTTTATCATTTCAAAAAAAACTTCAAGTCAATTGAATCATTCAGTCAATCAATCAGTAATTATTGGACACAGAAAATTCATTTTTTTTTATTTGATTTGAACTATATTGATGGCATGAACGGATATACGTGCTTTTTTTTAAAAAAAGCTTGTAACTCTTAAATTAAATTATCAACTGCTCTGAAAAAATGTTGGTAATTAAGAATATATATAGCTATAATCTGTAAAATTTTCAAGCCCATTTATCAACTAGATTGTGAGTGAAAAGCTGAAGACTAAAAAAAATAAGTTATCTATGTCCAACGATTACGGGAGTAAAAATGATTCAATTGATTTGAAGTTTTTATTATTTACGTTAGAACATAAAATATGATCCTTGTAATTTCTTTTTATAATTTTTGAATATATTTAATTGTATTTGCTAAAAATGATAAAAGCTTAAAATGATAGCATCAATGGGTACTGCGATCTGTTTTAATATTAAATTTAATCGGATCCACTGAAAAAAGCAATGGTTTTCTTTGTTTCTCTCACGCGAGGGAAGGGTGGATAAATTGTAAGAGGTTATAGAACAACTTCAAAAATTACTATCACAAAGCTTCCTCTAGGAGAAAGCAATTGAATAAAAATCATTAATATCTGCAGGTGATTTCTTGAATTTAAATAAGATGCTGCATTACATATTATTAAGCAAATTCTCAAAATTTAAACTAGAAGTTTCAAATTTTAAACTACTATTTATTTTTTTCGATATAATAAAGAGCACTGTACCTTTGAATAGGAAACAGTTAAATGTGAAGAAACTTTTTTATTTCGAAAAATAATCTGTTCTGCTCGTCAAGTGAGAATCAAATGATGATTAATTGAAATTGAAGAATTTCTTCCGATAAGGGCAATTTGTCTTACGAATTACGAATCCATAGCTTTTTTGTCATCTACATTAACTTCAATGGCTCGTGATTTGCCGTTTTTCCTTATTGTCACAGTACGGCAAATCGGCCCATGATCATCCGCTCGGCGGCGAAGTTTTCTCGCTCTAAATGTATCTGTATGAATGCCGGCCAAAGTAGATTTCTCCGCTTGCGAGAGCCCGAGCTACGTAACAGAGGGACAGGCAAGAGAGCATAGATAGCAGACCCTGCAGCTTCGCAGGATCATGCTAACTGTCCGTGTGTCACTGTGTGCAACCTCTTTTCGACGGCCCGCTTATATGGAAGAAAGAAAAAGAGAGAACTCGAGTCACCCTTAACCGCTCGCTTGATGTGGTCGTTGGCTCGCACGCTAACTCCCCTTCGATATAAGCAAAAGTAGTGTACACCCCTCGCTCTCGGTTTCGCCAGGCACACACACACACACACACACACATGCGCACGCGCACGCACCCACTTGGGGGCAAATTTTCTTTCGGAAAATAGCTTTACCTTTTACTGGTGGAGGAAATCGAATCTTTCTTTGCGCACGCGTTCGAGCTATATATATGGAATGTGTCCTTTTATGCTAAACACGTGCTTGTAACGAGAATGCATTTCCTTACGTGCTCTTCTTGGACAATTTCTGTACGAGAAAGAAATCTTCCCCTCTCGAAATTCGTTAGTTCGCCGCATATGAAAAGTGTTAACCGACTTTACACGTCGTCGTTCGAACTTTTCTTGCTGAATTCGTGCAAGTTTCGAGAATTGCTTTTCTGCGGCTGTTTCCTTTTTTTATTTATTAAGAAAATTTTGAACTAAAATAGATGTAGAGGTAAAAAATAAATTTTAAAACAAATTTTAATTTAAATTAACTTTTGACTGTTGTACAGAAACATGTTGTAAAACCATTGTTTCCCTCTTCTGCGTAACTGTAAATAAGATAACTAGTAAGATGCTTCTATCGACAGCTATACTTTCAATGAGGATTGGAATAAAAAGATACTGTTGGTCCATTAATAGTTATTTTTTATTAATATAAAGAAAAGACCTTAACAGCAGGACCAATAGTATCTTGTTATTTCAATCATAACTATAAAGATTTGTATGTTAATTAATTTTTTTAGATTTATAAATATAAAATGTTGATTTTCATTACAAGAAATAATGTACTAATCTACTAATAATAAATAATTTTTTTGATAATGTATGGTTTTCACTTAAAAACATTTTTGCTATTTAATTATTTATTATCGTAAAAAAATATTTTTGATTAACGAGTCTGTTGGAAGTTTTCATTATTATTTGGCCAATTTTTGGCGAATTGTTCGAATATTGGCCAAATTTAGTCAATTATTAGTGAAATGGCTTTAAAAAAAATGATGAAATTTTCCACAGGGGACTATTGACCGTTTTACATTTGTTTTTACACTTGAAATAATATTGGCAAAAATCAATGTTAACTTTAAAAAAAAAAGAGATATAAATGCGCTTAACTACCTATTATTATCCCTCTTCGAACATTATTATTTAACCTTCTATCTCATTCCCTCTGAGCAAAACTTTCTTTCTCGTGTAACAAATGTTGCGTAGTAATTCTGACGAGACAAGCTAGTTACTGTAATTATTTTGGAATGATCATTGTTCCGGGGCAGCGTACACGTAGCGTATAGAAACTAAGCACACTTCATTCATTTTCTAGACCCTATCAGTGAGTGAATGATCCACCTTATGCTGCTATTCAACACATGTCAACAGTTTCTCACGCAAGTATCTCGTAAAATATCGCTAATGTCTTAATGCGACGGAGTATTATAATAAATGCGATTTTAACAACGGGTCTATCTAAATAAGATGGTAGAGCATCTATATAACTGCGCAATCACTCGCAGTAGTGTTAATTGAAGGTTAAAAAAATTAAAAGTTAAATTACGTACTTTAATTTTGAACTAAATGGCTTATCTTTATAAAAATTCTATTAATGTTTCATTTTTAACGAATGAATCAATGTATTTTATTACTTAGATAAGCAAAATATATACATTCAATTTTATTAAATATACGTGCTTGTGAGAATTTAAGTTTGTAAAAGGTCTTTAATAAAAATAGAATAAAAAAAACGCTGTCATAAATCGCATAAAATAATACGAAAAAATAGACCTCGAGAGTCCGAGATTGCTACAGTTGTCAACTAACCTAAGAGGTAGCTGTTTCTGCGAGATCGATTGCCGATGGTGCCGTTCAGATGAACGCCATATAAACGTAACTATTGCTAGAAGAAAGTTTCTCCGAACACTGGGTAGTTGTAGTGAGATCAGAAAAGGATTGACACTTTGACACCGAAAACTACGGAGCGCAGTACCTGAACATTATTGTCGGCAACCTGGTGCTGAAGAAAATCTCTTAGTGAATTGCATCAAAAACTGGTGAATCGCATTAGCTCAAACATCGGTGATCTTGAACTTGGGAACTTCATCCTGAGCTCCATCCTGTTCTTTAATGACGTCTGTGTCTCAATAGGCTGTTAAAAATTGGTAATTTTCAATAGCGCATACCTACGTACATCCATTAAACTTCCAAGCGGCCAGGATGGCACCTTTTGGTGCCAACTTTTGGTTCGCTAATATCTTTAGTTCTTTAAGAAATTTTTCAAGGGAAAAGTCCGCCAAAGTATGACTTTGACACATTCTTGAATGCCGGCCGCCTGCAGGTTAAATATATGTATTGAACATTGAAAATTAATTTTTTAACGGTCGATATCTCCGGAATGAATTATCAGATAAAAAATGTTAGAAATTTTTATTCGGGAATTTACTCAGCTCTTTCCCACGATATTTTTTGCGCACATTTTTGGAAAATCCTATATATATATATATGGGACGTTTTACGTCACTTTTACACCCCTCCTGTCCAAACATTGGAACAACACACAAAGACATTTGAGCATTCTTAATCTTCCTTGTTATACACTTTCATATATCTATATATTTATTTATTTCCTCGGTACTTTCATAACATGCGCAAAAGCAATAGGTTTTTTTTCAACTGTCCATCTAAATTATTTTCTACAAAGTTTTTTATTATGATATAATACGTCTTTTTAGTATTACCCAAAAACATCTAATAAAACTCTATTCAACAATATATTATCAAAATTTTACATAATCCTTTTATGTATGAATTTTAATGAGTCTTACTTAGATACTGCTTTCACATAGACAGTTATTTTAACTATTACATTACTTAATTATCATATGTGGATCATAAATTAATTATCTCACAGCATTGAGTTTCTCTTAAAAGACATCACATTCATAGGGTTTTTCTTGTGTGAAAAATACATAGATCAATGTGCAAATAAAGCGGTTGAGGTGTCCCCAGCGCCAGAAAAAAAGTAGTTAGAAACGGCTTACCAAAGCGATGAGCTTAAGGATCTCATGTCGATAATGAGATAAAAAAAGAGAGGTCAAGTGAGAGGGGCTAGAGCGGGAGGCTAACGACCTTATCACGTATCTACAGATTCCGTAGGACACGAGGAAAGCTCGCGCGAATACAACGCTTGTCTGGATACGAGACAGAGCATCAAATGACGCAGCCGCTAACACCGATGCTGCTCCTGCTACCGCAGCGTTAACAATAACGACAGCCTTGCCCCACGAGCTAAAGCTGACTAAAGGCTACCGGTGCCTGCGCACAAAGCTGCGAGCGCGTATAAACCTCCCAGTCAAAAGGCTCTCGAGCCATTTTTTTACGCTTTTTATCGTTTTTTTTTGTTCAACGGGATGCATCTCTCGCTCGCATCGAGTAAAGAAGGCTATACATAAATGTATAACTTTATACTCGTTGTCCGATGCAGCAACGCACGCTTATTCGGGAAACTCGTTAAAAAGTCCAGAGAACAACGGAGCGACCTTTAATGTCGCAAACTTCCTGACGTATGTCCATCTCTGGCTAACCGAGATACAACTATCTCCGGCCATTAACTTTATTTTGCGCGCTGCTATCGATCTATATCCTCTTTTCATTTGTTTTATTTCGAGCTGCAAATTTTTTTAATTTATTGCTGCACGAACTTTCAAGTATATTTCTATTATTTGCTCCGATATTAATGAGGCTTAAAAATATGCTCTAATTTTCGGTCCCGGGATTGTTAATTGATTTGATGTATCAAAATAATATTAAATTTTAAATTGATTATTAATGAAGTCTTTCACTCCCAATTTCTCTGCGAATTATTTAGTTTTTTTTATGAATACTTATGATTACTATAAAAAATAAATTTATTTTACAAGTACAAAGAATACTTTAAAAGCTTTCTGAAATAAATTTAATTTTTGAAAACAGAAAAACTAAAACTCATTTTTACGTAAAAGCACAAGAGACTGTGTTAATACTTTAAAAGGATCCTTTTTTATCGAACTTTTTTCGGTAGACACAAATTTTTTGATAATATTACCAATTTTTCTGATCCTTTTAACTTGCATTTTAGAAATTTTAAGTCAATTAACTTCGCTGAGCATAATATCAAATCAGAAAGTAGAATTGCAACCTGCTGATTGTAAGGATTTGCACAATTCCTCATTGTACGATTGACGTAAATTGAATAAACCTTACGGCAGACCAGTTGAGTCTGCACTTTGTACCTCGTTCTCGGAATGCGATAATCCTCCAACACTCGACAACTATCTAACGATACTCTAGAGTGGCAATAATCGAATAGCGACTGTACTGTATATCGAAAAGTGAAAATCCCCGGAATCTTTTGCTTTGAATCAACGATTGCACAAATTGCACTTTTCATACTATTTCGGAATCACTACAAATATAAATGAAATTCGATAATCAGGTGATTGGCACGTGATATTTCATCTGATTTTTTTTAGTAAAAAAAAGAGAAAGAGGATCCAGATGATTTCCAATCCGAACGCCGGCCATACAGTAAGCTCCCTGTCGCGGGAAAGGAAAACGACTGGGAGGAGGTCCAAGGACCGAAGAAACAAAAAGAAGTAGAAGAAAGAGAAAAAGACGGATAGACGACAAAAGACTGAAAGCGAGAGAACGCGCCGGGTTTCTCCCAAACCGGGAAGGAGTGCGGTACTCACGGAGCTAACACAGGGACGGACGTATGCTGAAATTATTAGGGCGATGAAGAATTTAGGACGTAATCCAGGCTTCCTTTAAGAGGGCTAGGAAGGTCGGGGACCTCTGGAGGTAGTATTAGATGATCCTTTCAGATCAGCTGCAGATCATTGCGTTGGTAGGCCATTACACTACCAACTAATCTAATAAGCTTATTTAATAGCAATAAATCGTCCCCCTTATTTCTATTACATTTTTCCCCCACATTTCTATTATAACAAGTTCAACAAGGGATCTCGCAATGAAATCCCCAAAAAAGATTAATATGAAGGAATATACAACTAGTTTTAAAGGTATGCTCTTTTAAAATCCATGGTTAACATTCAAAAACAATTGAGTCCTGACAATATATATAACAGCGTCACAAAAAATAACGTCAATAGCATTATTCGCACGAAATTACTACATTTAAAAAAATTACAAGTTATATTAATGTTGTTTGAATAAGCTATAATCCTATAAGCTATAATTAGTTTAAGTTCATAATAAACTAATGCATTAGTTTTAACGCGTTCAGATAACAAGGCACTGTAGATTGAAAGAGAAAGAGAGGAGAAAGTGCCAGTTTATAGAGTAAACCTGTTTGACATTCTAGCACAACTAAATCAATAAACACAGATAGTATGAATAAGTATTGCTTGATTGAAAGCAGGAGAAGAAGATAACTTCTTAGAATGGATAGGTGACAGATTGGATGTTTTTCCGAAGTTTTCTGCTCTTATATAGAGATAAGAAAGATTTTGTAGAAAAAATTACTGCACCTGACAAAAGAGGCATTTCGTGTAGTTTTTAGAAATTTTCCCTTTTATAAAAATTACCCCTTTTGAAGGGTTAAAATGATCCCAAAAACAGAAAAAATGAAACAAAATATCAATAGATATAAAAACTGGATAGAAATTCCATAAGATCTGTAGCGACGACCACCTATGGTAGCTCTACCATTCTTGTTCTCATTAAACCCGGTGGCCCTGATTGCACTTTGTATCGTTGGCATTCTTGGCATTGATTTACGTATGATATACGTCCTACCACAAACCTTGCCAAGATTTCTCATGCCATGCCACTAATATATCCAAAATTAAATCAAAGATCAATCTTGCAGCAACTATTAGTCTATTTGAAACCTTATCAATGGCCTGTTTTAGAATATCGGTAATTTCTATTAACGATGAATTAGTTAGATCTGCCAAAACCCTAACTTATTAGAAGTTATTACAAACTTTCCAAACTCCTATTAATGTTTTTAATAGCTGCATCAGTTTTTAGTTGCAACTTATGCAAATTATTTTCGAAATCATTTTTGAATCACACAGCAACAAGCCCTGAACCAACTACTTGAATACATGTTGCTGACATTCTCATCGAATTCTTAGATTTTATCATTCCCTTGAAGAAACTACCTACCAAAGTAGCAGTTTCTTCACTTAAAAAATCTATTTACACACTTGATCGTACCATCCATTCATTTACACTTTGCCTGAAATTGAATTAAGGTGAGGCATATAGGTAAGCCTGCTAACAAGAAGCGTCCATTATGTATTCACATGAACTCAAGAAGCGATGTTTTTACTGTTATTACCAAAGCAGAAATTTTACCAGAAGGACTAAGAGTATGTACGGACAAAACTAAGCTTCAGTGGGAAAATCTTACAGCTACTATATCGTATATGAAGAGGCATAATGAACATCATCCTGACAACCGGCTGCACGACAAGTATATTAACAACATTCCCACCTTAATCCGTTTCGTCCTGAACGGGCATAAAATTATCTATGATTTTACATATACATTTTTCATAAAAGCAGTTGAAGAATAATCATTTTATATAATAATTATTTTTCTGACAGGACTGCATGATTTCCCAATATGGCAGCCAATTCGAAAAAAATCGCAAAATTTTTTGTATTTTTTTTTACAAAAATTCATAATTTTTTCCATGAAAGCATTGGCGGAGTCTGATGAAACTCTGGATTCGGTGGCATACAGAGTTGTACTAAAAAAACT
>UCOM01004447.1:0-12372 GCA_900474385.1 Ormyrus pomaceus | reverse complement strand
ATAATGCTTCAGGCGCGGCTAAATAAAAGCGCTGAGCCAGAGGTTCTTTGAACAACGGGGGAGAGAGAGAGAGAGAGAGAGAACGAGCCCCTTTCTCGCCGGCCAGAAAAATCAATTTAAACTTTTGAACAAGGGGAGCAGCCTGTCGCATGACGACTGGGGGGGGGCCCGATGATACAGTTTTTTTTTTTTTTTTTTTTTCAATGGATTTAATGGCGGCTTTTAGCCGGCAATTCGCGAAGGTGCATACGCGGCGGGCTCGGCTAGGTGCGTGGCAACACCTCTGGCGCCCGCCACCAGCTTTCCAAAGCTTTATCGACCGGCGCGACGCGGCGGCGGCGGCGGCGGCGGCAGCGGCGGCAGCGGCGGTGGCACTCGGCACTCGGCACACGCCGCCGCCGCCACCGCCGACGGCGACGACGACGACGACGACGACGACGACGACGCACCGACTCTGTAGCGAATTGAAAATGGCAATTTTTCTGTTTCAGAACCTAAAGAATCAGATCATGACAACGAACGTTTGGGTGGAGCAGGTAAGCTCGAGAGATTTTGCTTATTTTTCTCCGATAATAATTAGCCTCGACTCGCGAGCCGCGATCTTTCAATACCCCCTTAAATCGACGCGGAGAGAGCTTTGAGATTCGATGGAAGACGCGGCAGTTGCGCGAATAAGACTTTGTTATTGATGTGCATAGCCCCGCAGCGGCGGCGGAGACTCTGCCTCTCGACTTCTTCTCCATTCCTGGGGCAAACTTTATTGACATGCTCGCAGTCGGATGAATTTCTTCTACAAAGTAAGCGGAAAACTTTGCTTTGGCATCTTTCTCGGAAGAGCAAATCTGTCGGTACATATAGTACGTACGGGCTGTATAACGGTATATGGCTGGCCTCCTACTCGTTAGGGGAGGATGTTTTAATAAACAGAGAGATTTTAATTGTAAAAGAGTGGCCGGCGGCCATTGTCTCGGTCGGATTAAGGTCAGACGAGCGGCTTGGGGCTCGAGGCCCTCCGCGACGAGTTTGGCGGCGGACCAGAAAATCCGCTGATTCGATTGCCCGAGCAGCGACTTTTCACTATTTTTCTCTATTGGCTTATTTCCGATATAGAGTCTCTCCGAGGTGGGATATCTGCTTGGCGGCTCGCTGTTCTCTGGCAGCCCTCGGCCTCGTTAAATATGCCGAGAACGAACGCCAGAGAGACAGAGGCAGAGGCAGCCAGAGTCAGAGTGAGAGAGAGAGAGAATTTCTCCCTTTCTGGCGCCTCTGGCCGGCGCTCGCTCGTCGCGCGCTCGTCGCTCGCTCGTCGCTCGTCGCTCGGCGCAGCCTTTGCAAAGTAATACGTACGTCGCAGCTTTATGCGCCGCGATTGAAAAGTCGCGTTCACAGAAAGCAGGCTGCTGCCGTCGCCTCTTCGCTCCGCGGCTCCGAGGCCCCGTGTTTCGATGATAAAGAGAACCGGCCGGATTATCGATTCGAATATTTCGGAATTATTCCGGTCTCCGGGAAAATCCCCGAGCATAATAATTGCAGCCGGGTGGGAGGGAGCGTGCGGCGCGCCGATAAGAAAAAGCAGCTAAGAAACTGCCGGCCGCCGATGAGACAACGGCGGCGTCGGCGGCGTCGGTGGCGGCGGCCCCCTCAGCCTCCTAATGGCCGCGCCAGCACTTCCAGCCCCCAGGCCATTGTCTTGCGAGTTACCGCGTTGACCCCCCCTTTGGCGTCGAGAGCGCGTCGAGGCCGATTACGCGAAAAGTCGATCCTCCATTTTTGCCCGGCGGCATCGCACAGCGCAGCCACTCGGAGATTAATCAATTTTCGCTCTCGGCGACCTGTCCTCTCTTGCAGGAGTGGAACGATTACAAGCTGAAATGGAACCCGGACGACTACGGGGGCGTGGACACGCTGCACGTACCATCGGAGCACATATGGCTGCCTGACATCGTCCTCTACAACAAGTAAGTCGCCGCGGCCGAATGAAAGCTTAATCGAGTCGGCGCCGCTTCTTTCGCCGCTACCCTCTTTGATATCGATCGAGCCCCGAAACTCCACCCCAAGAGCCCAAGAGCGAGGGAGCGGTGCACTCGCGCGGAATAAATCTAGCCTAGTGTAATCTGCATGCGCGGCAAGCCTGACTTTTGCCCTCTTTCAGCGCCGACGGCAACTACGAGGTGACCATCATGACCAAGGCGATCCTCCACCACACGGGCAAGGTCGTGTGGAAGCCGCCGGCCATCTACAAGTCCTTCTGCGAGATCGACGTCGAGTACTTCCCCTTCGACAAGCAGACCTGCTTCATGAAGTTCGGCTCCTGGACGTACGACGGCTACACGGTCGACCTGAGGCACCTCCTGCAGTCGGAGGACTCGAACGAGATCGACGTCGGCATCGACCTCACGGACTACTACATCTCCGTCGAGTGGGACATCCTGCGCGTGCCGGCCGTCAGGAACGAGAAGTTTTACATCTGCTGCGAGGAGCCCTACCCCGACATCATGTTCTACATCACCCTTCGGCGCAAGACCCTCTTCTACACGGTGAACCTCATAATCCCCTGCGTCGGCATCTCCTTCCTCTCGGTCCTCGTCTTCTACCTCCCGTCGCACAGCGGCGAGAAGGTCTCGCTCTCGATCTCGATCCTGCTCTCGCTGACCGTCTTCTTCCTGCTGCTCGTCGAGATCATCCCGTCGACCTCGCTGACGGTGCCGCTGCTCGGCAAGTACCTCCTCTTCACGATGATCCTCGTCACGCTCTCGGTCGTCGTGACGATCGCCGTGCTCAACGTAAACTTCCGCTCGCCGGTGACGCACAAGATGGCCCCCTGGGTGCGCTTGCTCTTCATCGAGGTGCTGCCCCACTACCTGCTGATCCAGCGGCCGCGCAAAGAGGAGTCCGAGTCGGGGGCCGAGAACGGGGGCGCCGGCGGCTCGGACGGCTCCGACTCGGACGAGCTGGGCTGCAAGCCGCCCGAGGCCATTCTCACGGACGTCTTCCACGTGCAGGAGGCCCAGGACAAGTACGAGGAGTACTGCGACAAGCGGTACGCCGCCGAGTACGAGCTGCCGCCGGGGCTGCCGCCGGGGCTACCTCAGGGGCTGCCGCAGGTCGCGCTCTGCGTCGAGGAGCCGCTGCCGATGCCCGCGGCCGAGGACGACCTCTTCGGCAGCCCCACCTACGTCGGCCACGAGGACCTCCAGGTCAGCCCGACCTTCGAGCGGCCGATGCTGCGCGAGCTCGAGCGCACGATCGAGGACGCGCGCTTCATCGCCCAGCACGCCAAGAACAAGGACAAGTTCGAGAGCGTGAGTACACGTCGACGCCTGCCTCCCTGCTCCCTGCTCTCTCTCTCTCTCTATCCCCCTAGCATCATCGGCCTCTTTGCTCTATTCGCAGGTCGAGGAGGACTGGAAGTACGTCGCCATGGTCATCGACAGGATCTTCCTCTGGCTGTTCACGGCGGCCTGCGTCCTCGGCACGGCCTTCATCATCCTGCAGGCGCCGAGCCTCTACGACACGACCAAGCCCATCGACATACTCTACAGCAAGATCGCCAAGAAGAAGCTGATGCTGCTGAACATGGGCCCCGAGGAGGACTAGTCAATGGTGCACCTTTCTATATAGACGGCGCCACGGGGAGAAGGTCAAAAGTGCCAAATACCGTATTTTTGTAAATCTGCTTTCATACGTAAGGCTAATCGACTCGAGTTGAGAAAAGAGAAAAAAAAGTAACTGAGACTCTGCAGAATAATCAGCGAGCGAGTAACGCCGAACTGCCGATTTTATAAGAGAGATAATCTGCACACACACACACTCCGACAGACACGCACACACAGAGACACAGACGGAGGAACGAGCTCCCCGCGATCCGAGGAGACACAGTCAAGACAGAGTTAAATGTAGGTACGTTATAAATAAATAAAAATAAAAGAAGTAAATAAATAAATAAGGGCAGAGAGCCGAAGAGGGCGGATTTTGTCGGCGGCAGGCAGCACGTGGCGTCGAGTCGGAGAGCTAGGCGGCGGTCCAGCAGCGCGATCGATACGCCGCCGCTCGCTCGCTCCCCCCTCTCCCCTCTCGCGCGCCCACCACTCGGACAGAAAAGCTCGCCGGCGCCGCCGCCGCCGCCGCCGCCGCCGCCGCCGAGCAGACGAGCCCCACGCACGAGTGCACTGACCGTCCGCAGTTTTTCCCTTTCGAAATTACTCCATTTTAGCTGTAACAACGCACAGCCCCTACAACGGCCCTTACTTTACAGGAATTTGCTTCGTGTTCGGCAGAGCAGCTTTCTAGGGCTCTGCGTCGACTTTCCTTGGAGAGGGAGGCGGCGAGCGAGCGGCCGGAAACGAAGAGAGAACGGCCGGCCGGCCAGCAAACAAACAGCCCCCGCCGCCGCCAGAGAACTTGTTGAGCAGCGGGCGAGCTCGCGAAAACGGCGAAAACGGACCTCGGTCTAGCGTATGTACTTTTTAATAAATAACAAGTATTAAAAGCTCGCATATAATATCGATATTACTAAACTAAAAGAAAAAAAAAAAAACTAAAGCCAGCTCGGTTAAAACTAAAGAATATAAGCGCTAGGTGAAGTGGCTGGAGGAACTTTGTATAATTCTCTCGTCGGGTATAAATGTTGCATAAACTAAACTAAACTAATCTATATAGAGATAAATCAATGACAGTAATAATCGGTACATGTACGGAATAAATAAAAATAAAAAAAGTAAGCCGTGTTGATCGAGGACGACCGGACGATAGCGCGGGATGACTGGTGGCTTTTCCTTTCGGATTTCGATTGGTGCGATCGAGTGTGCCTGCCTGCGCGTGCTTCGTGTTACATCTCTCTCTCTCTCTCTCTCTCTCTCTCTCATTCACCCTCTCTCTCTCTCGCGCGCGCGCTCTCTCTCGAAAACAAGCATACAGACACGGACACCCAACACACACAATCATGCGTCTTCCCATGCGACTTTTCCCGCACCTCGTAGACATGCACTCTATTCGTTCTTGAATGATTCTTCTCTAAACTAGCATCGTCAATTCCGACTCTTTGAATTCCGCATATATAACGATCTGGCTGGAGCCGCGAGTGCCACCGAGTCGAGCACTTTATTAACCGTCCATTTGACGCGGATCGACGACACTGCACACCTCTCAGAGACTCGCTGCGCAAATCCAATACACTGCCATGGACGGTATGAAAGTACGAGGCTTCTCAAACGATAACCCTTTTTTTAATCGAACGCGCGGCGGATCGAGCGAAAACCGCGACAATGTGCGCTTCGCTGCTTTATTCTTTCGAGGCCCCTTAGTGATAATTACTACTCTTAAGACAATCAGACTCAATTGTTGCGCATGGGTCATTCGAGTCATTTCTTACTTCCTTCCTTCCTTCCCGCCTTCCTTCCTTCCTTCCTTCCTTCCTTCCTTCCTTCCTTTCGAGATATCAGCGATCTGCCAGGTATTGTTCATCCACAGGGCCGGTGCACCTTTTGTACTTCTCATTTTTCTACACGGATAATATTGATAGTCGTTGTACAATGCACGAGATTGCACGTGATAACATTACCTGCATTTTTTACGACAAACAATTTTAGCTCGGCAACGGTGCAGCGGGCTTTTCGAGCCCAGCTTTTTCCAATATATAAAAAGAGTCAAAAACAAACGACGAGAGAGAGAGCTTTTGCGATAGATGTTTTTACAGGCGGAAGAAAGGGACGCGCGTGAAATTCATAGAGTTTCGCAGTCGGACAGTCGGACGGACAGACGAACGTACGAGCTCTTTTGTTAGATCCTGTAAATTTAGAGTCAGTGCAGACAAGAAGAAGAAGAAGAAGAAGAAGAAGAAGAAGAAGAAGAAGAAGAAGAAAAAGAAGAAGAAGAGCAAGAAGAGCAAGAAAAAGTTAAGGTTTACGATAAAATTACGGGTAATTCAGAAATATTATTCTAGATTTTTTCTAATCGATGGCGAAGGGTGAGAATTTGTGCCAATCCTCCAGGTTTCCGAGCTGAGCCAGCGACGAGCGCTCGCATCCGAATCCGTGTTTTTCAGTGTAAATTTATCAAATAACACTATAGGATATAAAGGGTTATTATTAATTAATTATTAATTACTAGCCGTGTGCGTGAGATATATATTTATTGACGAGGTTAATTCACTTGCATTCGTTGCGACGATACGCGACGAGGAAAAAGCTCCAATACCGATTTGCCGGCTTTCCCGACACTCGACGACTGCGGCCCGGAGACATTGAAAACCGAACGGGGAGGCCGATCGCCGCCAACAAATTCTTGCTGATCGGCCTTCCGATTTCTCAATCAAACTACTGTGCCAACCGAGTGTTCAGCTCTCCAGCTGCTTCGAAGAGCAGCTCGTTATTTTCTAGTCAATGTCAATGTCGAAAGGTGCGACGAACCGCGTGACGGGAAGCGCCGCAATTATGCCGATTATTTTTCTCGAAGCGCACCGCCAAATATAAATAATTCCAAACAGTCAGTATTATTGTAACGACCTTAGTGTCTATAAACGCACCATTATCGCGCAGCCGTGATAATCGGTACGCTAAATTATAACATACCTAATAATTATACATATTATATTATACACGAAGAGACGAAAGCAAGTGGGAGTGTACGCGCGGTGCACACTATTATATATATATATATATATATAAATATTAAGTCCATATACATATGTACATACAGAGAAATAAAAGCAACGATATACGAATAATAACCGGGAAGAGTCTTTGCGATAATTCACGTCTTCATGATAATTCCTAAAGTTTTTTATCGAGAAATCGAGTATAAAGAGGAGCGTTGTTACCGTCTTTTGTCGTATGAGAGAGAGGGAGAGAGAGAGAGATTTAAATTGAGAGAGAGAGAGAGAGAGAGAGAGAGAGAGAGAGAGAGAGAGACAGAGAGAAATTGTTGATGCGCAAGAGGATCAGCGTTTTAAATAAAAAAAAAAAAAAAGAAACAAACGTAGAAAAAAAACAACGAATAATAAGAATAAATATTTCAGGAGAGCAACGTAAATCCGAAATCCGCGGTGTTTCGTCTCTGTTTATCTGTCGGTCCGTCACGTGCCAGTCCGTTGTGAGTTGTGAGAGTGTGCGTGTGGAGAGAGCTAGAATACTGTCGTCGCTCGTTATCGTCGCTTTTTCTACCGCCGCTCACCGCCAGCATCGGCAGCAAAGCACCTCCAAGACTTTTCGATATACATTTCTTCCATAAGAATTCGTAATCATTGACAATCGACGGTAGCTTAATTCAGCCGCAGCCTCCTAAAATAAATCTTCCCCACCCTAACCCCCCACCCCACACATCCCCAAACCCTCCCATCGTCGGTCGGTGAGGCGGCTACGGAATACACGATTGTTACATTTGTATGACTTTTTAACGGCTACTACTAAATGATAATGTTTGTATATGGTATTTTAGAGAAAATGAAAGCGAGACAAGAGCAACTGTTACTGCTATGTAAGGTGATTATGTGATTATGCGAATCGTGGCTCGCGACGCAATTGTAAAGTTTCTACCAATAACCTGCTTTCGTTTATTCCTCGTTTCCTCTTGATTCTCGGTTTTCTTCCATCCCCCTCCCCCGAAAAGCACCCCCACACAGACACGGACACAGACACGTACACAGGCGCGCAATACACAAGCACGCAACTGCCAGCAGAGACAGGAATACTCTTCCTATCTTTACTTAGTCTTGTAGCCCTTACATCTTATACTCCCCTACCTTACCTTCTTCTTCTCTCCTTACCTTTTTTCTCCTGGTTTTCTTCTTTTGAACAAAGTTGCGCCAAGTCTCACAGATTTTAACAAGCGCAAGAGGAGGAAAGATATAAAGAGAGAAACTGACGCTATGTATAAAGTATTAATTATCTCATTAAAAAGCCATTACTCTAAAATATTATGTATGGATAAACTAAACTAACTTATTTGTAAACTAACGTCTACAATCTACACAACTATCCACGTATGTAAAACAATTAAATAAACAAGCGGTTAAATTTATTGTTTAAAAAATAATAAACCACTCGCATTTCTTCATTTTTTATCTTCACCCTTCGCCTTTACACCCATCCCATTACGTCCCATCCAGCTGCCAGATGTAATTTGAATCTTTTTGACCGTGAAGGATTTCATTAATAATTCAACAGATTTCAGAGTGCACTCGAGCTTTCTGAAAGAGCAAGCACCCTTTGTGCTTTCTCAAATAATAATTAATTATTCAGTTATTGCAACGCAGCCAGCCAACTCTCCCTTATAATTATCATGATTTATCAACTCTATTCGCCGGTGAAATCAATTAAATTCATTTGCCAATTTTTTTTACTTTTCAACTAAATACGAGCACTTTCATTAGCTCCTATTTTACGCAGTCTTTAGATAACGAGGAAAAGTTTCACATTGGAAAATACATGCAAGAAAGAAGCATATTCAAAATTTGAAAATAAACAAGGCCAGAAATACCTGAGCCGCAAACAATGCGGCTGCTGCATCTTTGTCTCGCACTGCTGCAGAGCGGACATTCATTTCGCGCTGATCGATCCCTACACCCATCCGGCAGGCGGCCGTTCCGCAGAAGCGCTTCTCACTTTGCTCAAGCGGCCGCTTACTCTCCTGCACCCCTTCTTTCCACAGCATTACTATCAACGCGGATTGCCAAGTATCGGTAAGTAGAAGAAACATTCCGAGGCAAAGGACGCTCAAAGAGCCTTGCCATTTCTCCAGCCAGAGGCTCTTCCCTTTCAGAGCCAGCATTTTCTTTCCTTTATTGTTGCGGAAAAAGGCGGCGGCCGCGATAAGGGCGGGCGCCATTTTCAATTCGAAAATTGCAATTAAAACAGAGTCCGTTTGAATCTCGAGTGGCTGGGAATTAAAATGGTCGAGCGTCGAAAGGCGGAGGCGCGCCGCACAATAGCCTCGGAATGCTTCGGGGATCGATGCACGCGTTTATATGCGCGCGGAGAAGCGAGAGAGGACTTGGCGCCTCGCGTCAAATAATCTCGCCTCAAAAGCCCCGCGCCGGCTTTCTTTCGCATTCAGCGCTAACTTCGGCCCTACAACTAAGCCCCTTCTTATTCAGCCCCCTCTAAATGCGCTCAAATATTCATTTGGCCCCCTAAATAGTCGGGGAAAACTGCGCTCCCGGGGATTTAGCCGAGAGATCGATATATACTCCCGCCCATACAGCCTCTCCTCCTTTACAGACTCACTTACTAACCGCCAGCTCATTCGTCCTCGGGTTTTTTTTTTTTTTTTTTTTTTTTCTATCTCTTTCGTCCGGGCTCGTCCATCATCCTGTCAGCGCGTTATCTCCGGCCGGCAGCCTTGTATGAAGTGCTCCGAGACTGACCGATTAACAAGAGCAAGCCAGGCGTATTGATAACTGTTCCTTTATTTGACGCAACGTGTGTACACGGGGAAATATACAAGATTCACTTCATGCTGTAGCGCGGCGGGTCCGGTGGCAGGCCGGCGAGGCTTCCGGCGTCGTATTTCCCGAGGGCCATGTCCACGAGAGAGAAGCTGCACCCGGGGAAGATGGCCGCGCAGTCCCGACCCTCCCGACCGGCCTTGTGGGCGTCTCCGTAGCTCCGATGCTCGTCCGGCTCGAAGGAGAGCAGCCTCCGCAGCGGGAAGCTGAAAAATTTCGGGCCCGATCGTATTGCGAGCTCTCGAGCGGCGCTTACCTCTCGTATTATAATACTCACGCGAAGACGATCCTCATCATCTCCTCGACGAGGCTCGTGCCCTTGGGCAGGAAGCGCTGCGAGGCCTCGCAGAGCGCGCGCAGGATACAGCTGCGGCCGTCGAAGCCCATCCTGCAAAGAATAAAGTCAAGCGGAACTTTCGAGGGCCGCAAATACTTCCTTCGAAAGCACCCTCGATGCTTTCGAAACTTTCGAGCATTCTTATTTCCGAGAGGGGCTGCAAAGAAAGCACAAGAGTGCGCAAGAGACTGTCCACGCATCTATTATCTTTCTCTCTCTCTCTCTCTCTCTCTCTCTGGCTAGAAAAATCTAAAGCATCGATTCGAGGAGCGAGGAAGGAGGGTGAATACTGAGAGGGCTACAGAGCCAAAGGGGGAGCAGCGAGTAAGCAAGCTAAAGCCCCGATGTTTTGCCGGCACGTACAGTCCTTTGAAAAAGCAGGAGCGTGTAATGGAATTTCCCGGAGCTCTATCTTAGCTCGCGATATACGATAGCCCGGCCGACAGTTTTGATTTATTGCCAGTGCGATTGTATCAGTTGACAGTCTCTGCAGGGCGAAGCCGATCCCCGAGAATGCAATATTCTCGGGGCCGCCTTAACGATCAAGATTATACTCGGGACATCGCGGACCTTAATGATGGATTACGAGCTGCGGAAATCTACTTTGCAACGGGAAGCGCAGCGGCAGCAGCATTCGAGTCCGGCCAATTTCGGCATTTATTTTCCGACTTACGCGTTTATAATGACCTCGATCTTGCTGTACAGGTCCCGCCGGTGTCTCCTCTGCAAGTAATGGTAGTCGGCTTTGTAGTACTTCTTTCCTCCGGGCAATTGGTAGTACTTTCCTCCCTCGTTCCAGATCATATTCGAGGCTTTCTCCTTGTTATATTTAATCTTGTCCTTCCTCAGCTGAAGAAACGGCTCGAGCTCCGGCTTGCTCTCGTTAGGCAGATCGTAAGAGATTCCCCAATTGAGACCCTCGGTAAATATATTGTCGGGCGTCAAAGTATGAACCGTCATGCAGAGGGCGATCTGAAAGAGTTCACACACACACACACATATAGGCACTCCCCTATATTGAATCGGTTTTTATCCGACCGCGGACAAGTCGAAGGGTCGTCCGATATATATTACTTACGGAAAAACTCGATCCTTCCGGAAAAACGACGTAGCGTTTCCTCCTGGACAAGAGGCTTCCGTCGCCAGTCTCCGCCTCGGAGATTAATAGGACGGACCACGTCAGAAGCAGAACGATTCTCTTCCAAAACATGTTCTTCCGCTGGAAAGAAATAACGCGGCTTTTTTCTTCTTTCTTTTTTTGTTTTTTTTTTTTTTTTTTATTAAATTCAAGTGCTCCGTGTAGTAGGCCGGTGCTTTTCTGTCAAAAATGAAATGACCGCCGCGCGTATGCTGATTTTATCGGGTCTCGTAAAAAAGCCGCAGGCGGAGGAAGTCGCATCGAGCGCGGCGCGGCGCATCAGGAAAAAAGGCCGCATCTCAAAAAACGTCGACCGCCGTAAAACGAGCCAGAACGACGCTGTACGCGAGCCGGGCTAAAACCAGCTGCTGTCCGTTATTCGTTCCTGGGATTCAGCCGATGACTAATAACACTTTGGGAATTCCCCCCGCGGCATCTTAATGTAGACCGAAACTGCCGGGGAAAAGCCAGTTGCAAGGATAAAAGCCTGCCGGATAAAAATCCTTTCCAGTTCTATTTGTCACGCGCCAAGTACTTTAAAGTGCCAAGCGGACAATTAATCTTTATAACTTGTATAAATTTATATTAATCAATGCACGGCCATTAATCAGGCCGCACCCTCCGGCTAATTTTTAAACTCATAATTGCGGCTTTCGGGTAAATGTGCGCGAGAGCGGCCGATATCATTTGCGGAACTCGGCAAGTGCACGCCCGCCGAAGCAGCATCTCACTGTCGTTCCATATGAGGAATTTCGCAAACATTTAACACGAGGTGGAACTAACGCGCGAAATGCGAGGCACTACAAGTCACTTAATCCAGTCTGCAGGCTGGCTCCAATTCAGCGATTAAATGACGGAAAGCGATATAATGCTGCAGGCGTCATTTACAAGTCGAATTTCGCGCGTATTTTTACGCGGCAGGACTTTTTAAAAGATCGAAACTGAACAAAGGATATTGTCCCATTTCTTTTTCGCTTTATTGTTGCCGGCAGCTTAACAGCTCAATGCTTTTTCATTTAAAACTCGGAAACGGAAGGCAGTCAAGGAAAGCTGGACTAATTTCTTTGTTCATTAAAATGCCCTTGCAGGTATGTGAAAATGAAAAAGTGTTTGAGCAGCGGCAGAGTAGATAGAACTTGTCGTATATAAGATGGAAGATCGATTCTTCCTCGGCTGAGGAAATATCTCGTAACTCAGTTGAGTAAGCTCTTTAGGAAAGGGGAAATTGTTAGTTCTTGGAGGCGGGACAGGAGGGAAAATGAGCGATAGGTGACATCGATACAGGCTCCGACAAATAACCAATCAAACATCAAGCCTCTCCGGGACGGTTAAACATTTGAAACTTGAGATTTCCGACCTACTTTATTAGTTTATCGAGGAAACTTTTTCACGCTTCGACTGGTACTGAAAAGTGATTTTAATGAAAAAAAAAATAAAATAATAATAAAAATTTTT
>UCOM01004446.1:0-12386 GCA_900474385.1 Ormyrus pomaceus | reverse complement strand
CTGTAGTCTTCTTTAGTCGAGCCCTGTAGCAATCCACTTCTTTGTTGACTTTTCATACTAATCTTTGTGTTTCTTGTAGGTGCCCCCCTCGGATGCTGCCATATATCCCCCCTTTATTATTAAATATTTATTGTCGGGTGGGTGTGTGCTCTTTGGAAGTACGCTCTGGGTCCTGGATGGGACTCTCCAGGATCCGTTGACTAAAAATAAGGAGCCTAAGTGACAGGCAGTTTGGCCCGTGCCAAACTGTACTGTCACAAGACATAGAAAATACAAGAGTTGGAGCGAGTTGAAAAGCTGATCACTGAGCTGTCGGATTCGTTCAACCAAGAGCGAGCGTGCACAAGGAAATAAAGAGTAGGGTGACCGCTATAGGTACTGCGTTCAGTCAACTGAAGATGACGGTGATGAAGGAGGTAGAATGCCGGCTTTCGACGCCATCAACGGCAGCGCGAGCGTCTGCGACACCGTCGCACACTCAGGCATCATCGGAGACCTTGGCAACCGAGACAGAGGTCATAGTGGTAGAAGAAACCTCAACGCCGAATTCCAGAAAGAACACCAGGGAGAAACAAAAAAGGCCTACCACCACACTGGAGGAAGATGTCAGAACGAAGAAAATAGATAAGTAGATAGATTTATTAAGGGCTCAGAACACGAGGTCTTGAGTAGCCCAGAAGCGGAGGGAGGACGAACCAGCCCCGAAAACAGTTGAGAGAAGACCGCCTGCTATACCTGCAGAATGACAGCAAGTGAAGGGGAAAAAGAAGAAACAGATCAAACAACAACCCCAGAAGCAAAGGAGCTCAGGACCAAACGGAATGCGCTGATAATTCGCCCGATAGACAAAGAGAAGTATTCGGACATCCTGAAACGGATGAAATACGATACAGTAGATATGCTGATTGCCCTTACAAGGGGGAACACCGAAGAGGCCCCTTCTTTGCAAAAGGCCATCAAAGAACTCCTCGGAGACGAGGCTACAGTGATCAGCAAAGCATCGGCAGAAGAACTCGAGATAAAAGACCTCAATGAACCCACAAGCAAGGGGGACGTTGTCGAGGGGTTGAAAAGCGCAGTCGGACAGGACATTGAAATCCCGCTGGACGCTGTCAAATACTTACGGAAGGCGTATGGAGGCACACAGACGGCAACTGTACGATTGGCGTCAGCCGTGGCCGAAAAAATTGTTGGGGAAAACGGCAAGATCAGGATAGGCTGGGTCAACTGACGAATAAGAGAATAAAGAACTGTGCACACGTTGCTGGTATTATCAGATGTCCAGCATACAAAGATGCACTACAAGTGATCAGCAAAAGATATAAATGAGAATAATACAGCTGAACCTTAATCTCTGCGAGACTGCGGATGACCTGCTCACGCAGACGATGCGGGAGCTGAAGCCTGATTTGGTGTTGATCTCGGAATCATACCGGCATCTGGGAACACAACTCTGGTTGGTGGATACCAGTACGAAGGTCGTTATCTGGTCGTGCGGTAATTATACATTCCAGGGTAATGTGAACAGTTCAAAAAATGGTTTTGTGAGAGCTAAACTGGGCGGAATATATTTCTACAGCTGTTACGCTCTACCTAGTCTGAATATGAACGAGTTTACCGACTTTCTAGACCGATTAACTACGGATGCGAAGCAGTACTCTCCCGTGGCAATAACTGGGGACTTCAATGCCTGGGCACTCGACTGGGGCAGTAAGGAAACCAATGCTAGGGAGGGAAATATTGCTTGAAGCGATGTCTACATTAGACTTGGTCTTAATGAACAGCAGGAACAAACCTACGTTTGCAAGAGGCGAGGCAACATCGATAGTGGACCTCACCTTCGTGAGTAGCACTCTTCTCAGAGGTCACTATTCGTGGGAGGTCATGGATATCTACACGGCCAGCGACCATCGAGTAATATCCTGGGAAGTCTCTAGTGGCCGAAGTGCCAAAACTCCACCTAAGAAGATCAGCGGAATTGACTGGAAGGCAAGCGCCTTTGATTATAACACGTTCCGGGAAGCCTTGGACAATCGTCCGGCCAATGGTAGTAGTGCTACAGAGAGGGTAAATGACATCATCACGAGAGAGAAGAAGGCTTGTGATGCCACTATGCCACGAAAGCGTACAGCCAGCAGGCTTCCATCAGTGCATTGGTGGAACAGTGAAATTGCCTCGATACACAAAGAGTGCATGCGGGCAAGGCGACTGTCTCAGCGTGGACGGAAAAAAGCCAACCACGCGGAACTGGAGAAGAAATACAAAGAGGTGCACCGAAAGCTAAGTAAGGCCATCAAGCGCAATAAGAAGAAATGCTGGGAACAGCTCTTGAATGAAGTCAACAGTGATCCGTGGGGTAGACCGTACTGAGTGGTAATGGCGAGACTGAGAAGCTAGCCAATGTTATCGCCTACGTGTCCTGACCTTCTGAAAAAGATAGTGGCAGAGCTGTTTCCACAACAGCCAAAGACCCGTTTCTTAATAGAATGTAATGATGCTGAGACAATCCCGACAGTGACAGGGGAGCAACTACTGGATGCCTGTGGAAGATTCGCAAACACCAAAGCACCAGGCCTTGATAGAATCCCGAACATAGCACTGAAAGCGATAAAAACAGTTCCAGAATTATTTTTGGATATGTACAACACTTGCTTGCAGGAGGGAATTTTTCCAGCCAATTGGATACAGCAGAAACTAGTACTCTTGTCCAAGGGGAAAAAGCCCCCAGACGAACCCTCATCTTACCGACCACTTTGTATGCTCAACACGATTGGTAAGATATTGGAGCGAATTATCAATGGAAGGATCGAAGCCGCAGTCTAACCGCAATTGTCCGACAACCAATACGGCTTCCGCAAAGGCCGCTCGACTCTGGATGCCATTAACTGGGTCGTCTCCACTGCAAAAGAAGTGATATCCGGCAAAAGGTGGGAAAGTTCATTTAAAAGTTTTTAATTAATCGATCGAGCGGTAGTGAGAGAGAAATCACTGCTGATTAATAAATTACAATGTAAAAGGTTCCAGTATAACGTAGTCGATATATTCGTAACATATATAGTCTATCAGTTTATGGTTTATGAGTTCAACGTTTATGGTTAATGCTTTAAAAATTTGTGGTTGATGGGATTATGGTTGTAAGTTAATGGGTTGAGTCATATTGTAACATGTTTTCTTATAATTATATATATTGTGGCGGTTCAAAATGAACCGTTGCAATATATTTAGGGTTACTGGTTTTGGATGGCTTAACAGATCATTTTTAATTTAGCTTCATAATTTCTTAACATGCTTGGTGATTCGCAGTTACGTGTAAATTGTTTATATATTAACAGTTTGTATGGATACTTTATGAGCTTGCAGTTTATTAAGTTTACAGGATTTAGTTCATAGTGTCTGGGTTAGTGATTTAATTGTTTTATGGTTTTAAAATTTGATGAGCTTATGTTTTGCAGGATTCTGTGTACCCACATAACACAGAAACTTTCAGGAAGCTTTTATTCAATTTCTTGTTACGTGGGTAATGATAAACTAACATCTAGATCTTTACAAATTATAAGATATGCTTAGTCTCAAAATCAAAAAATATTTTTTACTGATTTGATCTGTCATGTTTGCGCGACTAACTAGTAATATTAGAAATTCTCCAAAAAATTAGAACAATTTCGATATCCTAAATAAATACTTTAGGGTCTCAAATAAAAACAATTATATTTTAAGGTTTCAAGTAAAGATAATTAAATTTTAAGCGTCTCAAATAAAGATAGTTCTTCGTCCAGAACATCTGATCAAACATATAAAAGAGAAAGCGACTGATTATCGGTAGCTTCAAGAGCGTCGCTTTCTCGTCTGCGCCTAACATCGGAAGTTGTTTCCCCTTTCTAAATAATATCAATATTTTGTTACATTTATGTAAAATTAAAGAATAACTTATTATAAATAAACTAATTTATGCACTAAAAGTTCTTCTTTAATATTTTAATAAAAAGCGTTATAAAACCGTTTCAATATCAACGCATCCTATTATTTTATAATTTTATATTATATTCAATTATAATTTTGTATTTTAATAATCATCTCTTGTAATAATAACTCCCATTATTTTAAACATTGTAAAAAACATTTTAGTTAGTTTTAATTAATATTTTGTATTAACCTTCTGTAACAAACTTTATATTTAAAAATGAAACCCTTGGTACCATCTATTATAAAGCGACGACACTATCCTTAGTTGCGGGAGTAGTTAGACTAGGCCCCCACAGAGTGAAAGGCCAATGCCCGTTTTGGGTCAGGTCCAGTTATTAACTTAACCGCCTATTAGAACAAGGGAGCATCCCTACTTCATTATTCAGGAAAAACAATGCTACGGAGCTGATGAGTCAAATGAGGGATGACAGCACAGTCAGTCAGCCTCCGGGCTCCAACCAAGTGAATCTACAAATCTTAGTCAGCTAACCTCCGGGCTTCAACCGAACTTAAACAGTCAACGTCCGAGGCTTCAACCAAGCAATTCTACAAGTCGTATATATTCAGTCTCAGAACCTTCTAAGTGGTCAGTCTTTAAGATTTCAAAACATTACTAAAATATTAAAACAGTCAAAAGCAGTGCACCAAGGGTTAAATAAGTAAAAGTAAGTTTAATAAATATTATTTGTTAAATCTAAATCAATTGCTTAAAATCTTTCTTTCTGTTTCTGCGTTCAATCCTCCAATAAGTCCTGAAGGTATTTTTGCCTGTCGCGCTTTTATCCATCCAACACTTTTTTCCTCACGATTCAACAGACTTCGATTCTGGCGAATAAAGAGTGCCCTGCATACGAGCCCTCTTTACTAAAATAGAAGTCAGGATTAATTTAGAGAATCATCTTTCCGCCCACCATATCATTCCTCACAGTGAAATCCCAAGCTATTAGGATTCAGTTCCTATAGGCTTAAAATCCTGTTGCACGCATCATCAATCGAGTTAACTCTCATTGTTATTGCGAAAAAAAGTAAGTAATGTCAGGAACCCTCCTGACGTTACAGATCCATAACATTGTATATTATTTGCTGACTTTTAAATCACCTTTTGAATTTCATTTATATATTTATTTTTTTAAAGATAATTTAATATTAAGTTAAAACAAATAATTCAATAAATCTGATAATTGAAAGTTTTTGAGCTTTGGGCTTAAATTTTATGGTTTATGAGTTTACGATTTAGGGTTTAAAGTTTATGGGTTTACGATTTAGGTTTTAAAGTTTATGAGTTTACGGTTTAGGATTGTAGGGTTATTATTATTTGTTTCGGACGGTTTTAACGTTTATAGGTTTGAAGTCTCTGGGATCAAGGTATATCGGTTTATAGATTGTGATTAAGATTTGTGGATTCGATGTTTCGCGCATAGGGTATCAGCCTTTATAGATACTGTACGTTATTAAGTCCATTTGATCACAACTTTCAGAAAACTATAGGCCCAAAAATTTGCAAAAATTTATGATTTTATTTAATCTTCCAGTCAAGAATTGATTTTTACGAGTAATTGATGATTACTGGTTATTTAAAAATTGAATTGATAATTTCTATCGTTATATGACTTAGTAAGCTCACCTCCTCCTTACCCCTGTGTTGCTGATACGGGAATGCTGCCATAATTGTAGTAGTAACAACGTGTTTGCTCACAAATAAAATCCTTTACAAGCATACAGTCAACAGAATTCCATGATAAATTGGGAGATGTCATAGCTACACATCCTTCAATATTCCCATAGTCATTGCCACTAAACATAAAAAGTCAAAAATATTTATGTAAGTGATAATAAATCTGATTTGGAAGTTAAAAATTAAGATAATTGTTAAAAAGAATATAGTAAGATGTTAAAAATAAAAATTCATAATTAAATTTTGAAAGTTTTAAATGTATCGTTACACAGGCACACTAAAAAAAGTGAAATTCCCGAGAGGCAGGACTGTGGTATCTCTATGTTTTTGGGGTCACTGGATCCGAATCCGGGGTCCGATTGAGCCAATCAGGGTGAAGATTAGATCAAGGTCGAATCTTGAAAATCTATCTGTAACGAAGTTGACCATGGTACTAATACGTTTTTGGGGTCACTGAATCCAAACGCAGAGTTTTCTTTGTTCTGTCAGGTCAGCATTTTCACCTAAACTAAAAATATTATCGAAATAGTAATATTATGCATTTCAAAAAGAGATGCAGATGCGATATATGTAAAAGTTTCATCAGGGTTTCATATAGAAATATTTGGTGGAAAAACTTATTTCAAAAAAGATCAATTTTTTTGGATGATACCGAACTCTTTTGTATTCAAAAGATATATGCAATGAATTTCCTGTCTTTGATACCTAAGCTCCATTTCTTTAATGTCTTGGTGGAAACGGTAACCTTGCTCTTCATTAAAATCTCCTAAATATTCAGGAAATTCGCAGATGTGAGAATGTAGAAAATGCAATTTCATGTTTATCAGGCATCCTTATCTACCATAATTTCTTACCATTTCCGAGACTATTGTCTTTTTAGTTTTCATGCTTGTTGTTATCTAACAAATTTTTAACTGCGTTCTTGAAATTTAGTTAGCCAAGCAGCTTTTTCACAGTTAAACATAGTCGTCACGAATGTCTAATCTTTCAAACTTTTTCTTATTTGTGGTTTATCACAAACACCTTCTTTAAGCTTTGAATCAAAGATCTGTGGGAATAATTTTCTCCAATACTTAAAACGTTTTCCTTCTTTGTTGAAAGATTTAACAAATTGTTTCATCAGACCGAGCTTGATATGGAGCTTAGTAAAAATTCTAAAAATAAGTGACATGTTTTTTTATAATAGAGACTTAGCATATGAATATATCTTATTAATTTACCTTTTACGGTAGGTAGGATATAATGTTCACAGTAAAAAAAATCAACTTTTATTGATCTTGTCAGTGTGACAAGCAATAATATATTTTTTTTAAATCAATCACGTTTGAGATAGCGATATTTGAAGTAGCATAAAACAATTATTATAAGCACACTAATCGAACAAAAATAGTTTAATTCGTTATGATAACCGAAATGATATTCTATTTTTAAAAATCAAAAAATATGAAAGTTATTTTTTGTTAGACCATTTTTGGCAAAATTTATATCTATTTACAAAATTGAGTAACGCTGAAATATTTTTTTATAGTGCAATCTGTGTGGTAGGCACATGTATATTAGCTGTAATTTCGGGAACTAGAAATTAAAAGAAACATCCTACTTTATTTTGGAAAATAGGTAATTTTTTTATTGCGTAAAAAAGAGAAGTATTTTTGCTAGTAACACCTAAAAATCTGCTCAATTTTGAATGTTTTCATAATTATACATGGCTTTAATGGTTGATGGTCAATTTCTAGTAGCTTGATTATTGCGCTTTGAACTCCATCTGACAGTCTCATATTAAACACTATTAAAAAACAGAGCAAGAATAAAATAAAACAGTATAGCACAGTAACTCGAATTTTAAAACTTCCACGGATTTACTCATATCGATATCCCCAATCTATTTATCTCAACTCATCCGAGAAGGCTTATTTTATCTCATCTGGAACGCCGCGCGTAAAACTACACCAATTCGGAGGTTCCGAGTCCTTTTGTACTAACTCGTAGAGACACGATGATTCTATCTCATCTCAAATACTCTGAGACATACTATCTCAACTGAAAGGTGTCTATTTATTTTATCTCAACTCCTGGTGTTGCTTGTAAAATGTATCAACTAAATTTTTGTGAAATTTTTTCGCCTATTACTAAATTTCTAAATTAAAAAGAATTTTTAAAATTCATGTATTAGTTTTTATTTTATAACGAATTTAAATTATATATGGTATCGCGATTATAGTGTCTCATTTTAATCAATACACGCAAATAACTTCTGAATTTGACCTTTCATACATCCGTAACTTCAAATTTGATCTTGACCTTCATGTTCAAGGCCATTTAAAGGTCAAATTGTGTTTTTTATATGAGAACCCTTATTTTTGACTTCAGATTCTGAAAGAGTGCAAAATTGCATGTTCACATATGTATCCATGTTGTGGGTCAATTTATGAAAAATAACATGAGAAACCCTGCTAGTTCCATTTTAAATTTCGCGCGAATATCTCTTTGGGTGAGTGCACATGTTAATTTTAATATTTTTGACAGAGATTTTGACCCATTAATTTATAAATAAATTTATAAATAAAATAACAACGTACGTAATTTATAAATTGACGGCGTAGCCGGGCTCCATGCCGGCGGTCGGTCTTCCGCGATAGGACCAAGGAGCCAGCGCCACCTTTAGGGCACTCGCGGTAGCCTGCCCTGCTCTGCTGCTAAGCTTCACTTCCCGTACAACTACCGTGAGCCTCGCTTCAAAATTAAGTAGAGTGCGCAGTTTTGTGTAATTCTGGCTTTTGTTAGTTAAGGGACTTAAACATTAAGTGCTGGGTGTGTCTGCTTATTTATCCTGCCATCCTCCAACCTATTCACTACATCCAACATAAGTAATTTATAAATAAATTAACAATATAGGTAATTTATATATAAATTAAAGAAAAAGCAAAATATTTATTAATTTCTTTATATCCTCCCTATACCCTTTTTTATTAGGCCAGACTTAAGATATCAGCATACTAAAAAATGTTTGTACATTTTAACATATTCACACACGCATCTACTGAAATAAATAATTATAAATTATATTTAATATAAGATTTGTTAATGTTCGCATAGAAAATGATTGCCAATATTTACCTCGTTGATTTGCCTCATTTACAGCTAGTCTAATTTCTTCTACTAAATTATGAGTCATCATTGCAGGATCATGTGTTTGCAAACGTTGAAAATTTGTGAGATCATTTATACTTTCATTAGATAATAGCGGATTGTTACTGTTAAATTTTTTTTGCCTTTCCGCTAAAACTTGCTTTAATTGTTCGGTTAATGTTGCAGGAGTTGGTGAATCTAAATACATATAACCTTATTTTAAAATTTATTTAGTACAAAATAATACGAAATTTACCTTGCTGTGAAGTCTTCCAATTTTTTTCAGTTAGAGCTCTAACTTGAGAACTAATAGTACTGTGTTGTCTGATACTTGAATGAACGCGTTCAATAGTTTTTCGTTTCTGTAAATTGATAGAAGCGTTACTACAATAGATATTTGATTGTTTATTACTAATTTCCGGTAGTGATATTGTATGGTTTTGTAATGTTCCCGTTTTTACTGTCACGTTGTCATCGGCGTTTTCTTCCAATTCGTCCAATCCTCCATCCTATAAATACAATTTGCAATTTTAAAAATAGAAAATAATTTTTGAAGAGTAAAGTCTTACCGAGCTGCTATTACTTAGACCACCTGGTCTTTTTGGCAATTGTCGATTAGCTAAACCACCTTTACTAGCAAGTTCTGCTTTACTTTTACCAGCAGAATTATCGAGAAGAGAATGGGCAGGTATTGCTCTGTCAAGTTCTTCTTTAATCGGTACAGGTAATGGTAATTTTCTTTCGACAGTTGCAGTTTTATTCTCATCCTCCGGACTACTAAGATCTGAAGCATCAGTATCAGATAATTGATTATGTAACAGTGATGTAGACGGTGGCAATTGATGGCGAGATAATTGAGGTGTTACTATTTTGCTAGCGGATCCATCGTACGGTAATCTAATAGGTAAGCCGAAACGTTTTTGCATATCTGCTAATTCAACTTCTAGGGTAATAACCTATAAAATCAATATATATATATATATATATATACATATACATAGAAAAATATTTAGCTTATAGAAATTAATTACGCAGAATAGTAATATTTTACAAAATATTTAAAGGATATTTTCGCTTACAAATAGTGAAATATTTCTGGCAACCAATATTTATTCAAATAATATTGTACATTACTATAATCAAAACTTTTTTTTTAAACATGGTATCTATCCCCCTTCCACTCGTTCTAGAATAAAATAGTTTATTACACAACTAGTGAGCAAAATAGATGATTCTCACATGAGCCGATTTTCTCACACGAGTAAAGCGAGGGTGACAAAAAAGACAAGTGTGGGAATCCTTCATTAGTGAGGGAATGTAAAAATTTTGTAACATTTTCACAAATTGTCAAAAATTTCAGTGAGAGAATGTCGTATTTTGCTCATGCAAAACAGGTTCCGAAAACCGAATTTCGTTCACCCCGTTAGGAAATAGTATATTATGCAACGATTGCGCAAAGTAGATGCTTTTTGAACAAGTCGAGTTTGTCGTCTAAGTGTAGCAGGGCAATAGTGATGCCCTGTCGCTGCTCGAGGTAACAGAGAACGAAAGAAAGAAATTTATGCACGTAGATTTCGTGTTAAATGAAGGGACGCGAAGCGTATATTACGTTAGGTTTTGGGTTAAAAATTTTTCAATCTTAGTTCTTCGCTGCTAGAAATTTTTTTTAGCTTTTCTGAAATGAAATAAATGTCAGATTTTCGATAAGCTTTATTTAAAAAAAAGATTCTTTGAAAATGATCTCTTGTTAAATTAAAGAGAAGTTTTCAGGGTTTTTTTTTCCTCCGACCTTTTTATGGTTTCCTTTTTAATCCTTAATTTATATAAGGATAATGAAATGGAAGTAGAATGGAAGTGGACCGGAAGTGGACCGGAAGTGAATGAAAAGTAAAACGAAAGTGAATTGAAATTTTTTTGTAAAATTATTTTTATTATCAATATTTTTTCATATTATATATTTTTTTTTATTGGTGACACTCATTGCACAATCTCGCAGGCATATTCCTGCAATATTGTGGCATGATATATTGCCGCGCAATCTCGCAGATAAATTATTGCTAGTTGATATCTCTCCGCACAATGCCAGAGACATATTCCTGTGATATCCCGGGGGGATATCTCGCAGCGCAATGACGCTGTCAGATACAAGCGAATGTATATCTCGTAATATTCCGGCAAAATTGCGGGATGATATTTCGCCCCGCAGTCGCACAGCAATATTCTTGTGATATTGGGGGTTATTTATCGCCGCGCAATATCGTAAACGTATTACGAGTTGATATCTCGCCACGCAGTCTCCCAAAAATATTTCAACAATATTGCGTGGCGATATTTGGCTGCGCCATATCGCTGCAAAATTCCGTCAATATTGCCAGTTAATTATTCCCTGCGAAGTCTCACTGAAATATTCCTGCGATATTGCGGGGTGAAATTTCGCCGCTTCATATATCTGCAATATTCCGCCAATATTGCGAGTGTACATTTCACCGCGCAATATCGCAGACGTATTCCTATTATATTGTGAGTTGATCATTCACCACACAGTCTCACTGAAATATTCCTGCGATATTGCGAGTTGATATCTCGCCGCACAGTTTCGCAAGAATATTTCAGGAATAATGCATGGTGATATCTTGCTGCGCCACGTCGCTGCAAAATTCAATCAATATTGCGAGTTGATATTTCCCGCACAGTCTTGCTAAAATATTCTTGTGATACTGCGGGGTGAAATTTCACCGCAGCATATTGGTCTATCCAACTTTCTAACACCAAAAGAGGGCTTTTCATGCCTTCTTTGAAAAAAACACGGTGTGTAATACGCAAAGAAAAGCTATTTCAGACTCGAGTGAGGTTTTCAGCACTCGTCTCTGTATCGGGGTCCTTCGGTACCCTCGACTGCGACTCGTGCGGAACCCCTCACCTTTGCTAAAAATAGCTTACTTTCTCCCCTTGTTGCACAATGTACTATTATATATTTTTTGTAAATATTCTTCTAATATAGCAACAATAATAATTTCTAATATATAGTTCGACAAAATTGTTACAATTTTCTTGCAATATTCCAGTTTAATATTATATTAAGCAATACTGTACTAAAATTTCAATAATAATTTTGGTAAATGCATGAATAAACTATATTGTGTAAGTATTTAAAATGTGTATTTAATATTGTGTTAATTTATTCGCAATAATGCCGTTTGAGACTTCGCCAAACAATATCAAAGAATACTACAGTAATATTCTACTGCAGAGTATTGTGCGTTACATTGAGGCAATATTAAGACAAACTTGTGTTTTTATGTATTTCTCACAAATATTGAAGCAATATGACACCAATATTGTTTCCCAATGCATTGTTCGACAATGTTACCGCAATTTGGTAGCACTATTTCGGTTTAATATTTTATTGCGCAATATTATAGCAACATTTCAGTAATAATATTAGCAAATGTATTTTCAGACTATCTTGTGTCAATATTTGTGCAATATATGCATTTAAGGGGGTTCTATACCCATCGTTGACATGGTTTTAAATGACCTGTAACAGAGAAATTTAAATTAATAATAGTTTATACTATCAATATATTAAAAATATAGCACATTCTGAATCAAATGAGCC
>UCOM01004445.1:0-12380 GCA_900474385.1 Ormyrus pomaceus | reverse complement strand
GTTAATAATAACATTTCTGTGTACTTGAACGAAACAAATTTCCAAAATATTAATTTTTGAGAAAATGGCGCATGTTATTATTATATTGGTTTAAATTTTTTATTTCAACTTATATTGAGTCATCCACTCCAGGACCATAGAGGCCACCTTCTTCATCAACGGAAGCCTGGCGAGCAATTTGCGTGAAAAGAAATTCTAAGTGTACCTAACCCCTTAAGCGACTCAGCTCAGGGTATCGGATATCAAATTCTCTAATACTAACATAAACAATATCGTCGCTTAACACTTTGGAAACATCATATTTGTTTTCAATTTGCTTATCTTCTTCCGTTTTCTTTAAAGCTTGTAATTTAAGTGCTACGTAGAAAGTTATTTTGTAGGCTTTTGCTACAACTTGCATCGCCCTTCTCTGAATTCGGGTTCTCTTTCGACGGCCACCTGCATTAACTTTATCACCCGCTGCCGCATATGTAACTATCAGAAGGAATAGACAGTACATTATTGTTAGGGTTCTGCCTCTCTGTCCCTAGTTTACTCTTGAAATATTAATATGGAAGCCATATTCATATTAGAATGGGTTCATTTTGGACGTTTCCAAATTAATGGTTTTTATTAATTAATAATTTAGATGAAATTTCAAAATATTTCATTTTAAATTGAATTTTAATTTAATTTAATTTAATTTAAATTTAAATTGAATGGATTTTAATTAAAATATTAAATTACAGTCGCAAATACAACTTTAGGCACACTTGGAGTTAGTGAGTATCACTTAATATAAGTGAAAAATTTTTAGCAAAATTTCTCACTGTCTCAGCAACACAATATTTAACAAATACGTAATATTCAATGATTTCAAATATTACGTATGTTTATCTTTACAACTTTCCTTTCTTACTTACATATATTATAATTTGTTTAGTAATTTATAAATTTTTTATGTTATTAAATATCTCATACAATAGTTAATGGGCCGAGCACGAAATCGAGCGAGCGTTAGCGAGCATTAGCGAGTGAGGTAAAACTGTCTAGTTTACAAAATACAGTACGTTCTAAACGATCCTAAATGTAACATCAACCTTGACGTTCATTCCTAGAAATATGCATGTTATACAAACAATGTAAGTACCTCAATTTTCATTTTCATCACGGTCTTCACTTGAAGGACAGCATCGCTTCTTGTTTATTTTACGTACACCGCATATTGTCACGGTGTACGAATCTGATGCCGGGAAGGGAATATTCATACACAGTCTATATCGCGCGCCGGAGATACCGACGTAACTTTGACCGGCTACCGCGGCTCCTGCAGGCTGCCTCCGTAGCAAAGAGACTGCCCTTCGAGCTGCTAGGATCAGCCTTCGCCTGAGTGCGGCTGTTTCTCGGTCCATATCCCGGGTTGCGTGCAGTGCTGCCTCAATCACGTCGGCGTCCTGCCGCTGGTCCTCTCGGACTAGTAGCGGATTGGTCGGCTATGGTGGCAACGGTTGGTGGCCGACTTCGTTTGCCGGGATCGAAATGGGGCTCACTGGAAGGGCAGCAGGTGAACGCCTATGCTGCTTTTCATGGCCGAAGCTGGTGTGGGGGACAGCAATAAATTTCATTGACTATCGCTTTTAAATAATTTAATGGGGTACTTGCTATTTTCAATCAATTTTTCGTGAAACATTTTTTTAAATATTCTGAGATGTCTATTAATTTTAAATTAATAAATAAAATTTTTATAGTTAAAGGAGGCGCCACAGTCAGTTTGGACTTGGGCAATTTCGGTAGAGCACTCTTAAAGACATTTAGGTGCACAACAGATCTGATGCTGCAAAACTGTTTGCAGACTACTTCGCATCCGTTCACATTAAACACCGAACTACCAGATGGAACGCCTCTGCAGTGTATAGATAATTTAAACCCAATAACCATAAGTCATGAGTTCATTGCTGAAGTAGTAAATGGTCTCGATGATAGTATCAGCTCTGGCGGCTCAAGCTCTACAGGTCTTTATTAAAAAGTTTTGCACTGCATTAAGCACACCTCTGCTGTTTCTTTTTAATTCATCGCTTGAATCCGGCAAATTCCCTAATTTATGAAAGGTAGCCTACATACAGCCCATTTATAAAAGCGGCTATAAACACAATGTTCAAAATTACCGGTTAATTTCAATATTAAATTGTTTTTCAAAAATCTTCGATGCTATTATTACAACTAAGTTAAACTCGTTCTGCTATAGCAAAATTGTGCCTTAAGAACACGGATTTAAGTCAGGTAGATCCACTGTTTCCAGTCTTTTGTGGTATCAGTCTTTCATCACCAACGCGTTGGTCGAATCAAAACAGGAAGCTTCTGTAAAGAAAGAATACTTTACTTCCCGTGGTAAAATTGGATCAAAACGTATCGGAAAGGACCGAAAATCTGGATTAAGTAGGGCTGTTGGTTATGTTCATTTTGATCAAGGAGACTCCGTTACATTAGCATTAGAATTAAATAATACATGGTGGGAAAAACGTAAGATCAGAGTAAATATTTGTTCTCCTGAAGGTAACAAAGAAAGAAGAAAAGATCCCACGGAGCGAAAAAGCTGGAGGGTAGCGAGTTGCTCGTCGAGGAAAGTTAATGGCGCGAAAGCAGCTTCGCCAAAATACACGCGTGCGCGAATCTGGCGCACTCGAAGAGTATTGGTCGTTCGAAGATCAGTCAAATTAACGAGCGTTTAACAGAAGAACGAAATTGGCGGCTCTACCTTATAAACAAAGCAGCGAAAGGCTCTGTGAGCCACGTTATGTCAGGTAGATTCACTGTTTCCAGTCTTTTGTGGTATCAGTCTTTCAACACCGACGCGTTGGTCGAATCAAAGCAGGAAGCTACTGTAAAGCAATATACTTTACTTTCTGTGGTAAAATTGAATCAGTTCGTATCGTAAAGGACCGAATATCTGGATTAAGTGGGGGTGTTCGTTATGTTAATTTTGAACAAGAATACTCCGTTATATTAGCAATAGAATTAAATAATATACTGTTGAAAAAGCAAAAGATCAGAGGAAGGAACGAAACAGAAACAGGGTATTAATCAAACCAAAATAAAACAAAATAAATAAATAAAAGAACATATTAATATTTTTGAAAGTAATTTTCATCCTGTCACTCATTTAGTCAAAGGTATTAATCAAATTAAGGGACACAAACAAATAATTAATCAAGGGACCCAAAAAACCAAAAGAAATTCAAAGGTAACAAAGCGAAGCTGTATATGTTGAGAACAAGAAGAATAGATCCCAAGGGGCGAAAAAGCTGGAGGGCAGCGAGATGCTCAGAAACAGGGTACTAATTAAACAAAGGAACAAAGAAAAACCAAAAGAAATTCAAAGGTAATAAAGGCGAAGCTGTAAATGTTGAGAACAAGAAGAAAAGATCCCAAGGGGCGAAAAAGCTGGAGGGCAGCGAGTTGGTCGTCGAGAAAAGTTAATGGCGCGAAAACAGCTTTGCAAAAATAAGCTTAGCATGCGCGCGCGAAGAGTATTGGTCGTACAATGCTCTTATAAATAGAGCGGCGAAAGTTTCTTGTGGGCCACTTGTTTTATGATCTTTGACCAATAAAGTTTAATAGAACATTAATATTTTCAAGTGCAATTTTAATCTTGTCACTGACAGTAAGGAAGGAAGGAAAAGAAAAGTAGGTGTTAATCGAACAGTGAAACAAAAACAAATCGAAAGAAATTCAAAGGTAATAAAGGCGAAGCTGTAAATGTTGAAAAAAAGAGGAAAAGATCCCAAGGGGTGAAAATGCTAGAGGGCAGTGAGATGGTCAGAATGAGAATACTAATCAAACAAAGAAAAAAAACCAAAAGAAATTTAACGGTAATAAAGATGAAGATGCAAATGTTGAGAACAAGAAGAAAATATTCCAAGGAGCGAAAAAAGCTGGAGAGTAGCGAGATGAAAGGCTCTGTAAGCCACTTGTGTTATGGCCTTTAACCAATAAAAGAACATTAATATTTTCGAGTGTAATTTTTAACCTGTCACTCACAGTAAGAAAGGAAGGAAAATTGTTCGGATAAACTATTAAGTTCTTTTGAGTTAGTTCTACCGTTTGAGTTAGACTACACTAGTCAAAGCCAAATAGTTGTGAAGTTGATCAACGTAGTTTATAAATATAGATATAAGGAAATGCGTGAAGAGTGCGCCATATTTTATAAATATAGATATACCGCACTGTGCCGAAGTAAACCAAAGACAACTTTTTACGTACGATTTTATTATTAATAAATTTATTGCTAGTCTCACAGACACTTAATGTATATTTTGGAAACAGGTATATAATGTGTATTGTTCGATTGAACATCACTAAAATAAATTTTAAATATTATACTAGGCTTAAATTTTCAAGCTCCTAGTATGTAACCTAGTACTAACCATGCCTCGACATGTTTACATCGTCAATGCCAGTGCATACTGCATTCCTCTCTCGAAAAATCGGCTCGTTTAAGAGCACGAAAATTCATGCATGAGTGCGAGTGAGAGAGGAAGCGGGTACCGCTCTCTCGCATGGTTGCTCGCCTCCACCGGATGGAGCAGTGACTGAGGTCTCGCCCAGTGTGAACAGGTGGACGTCCTCCCGGCATAGCCGGGGAACAGGACAGCAAAAGGGCTGTGTAAGCAAGGGCAATATCTCTTCGCGATTTTTCTATATAATCGTGTTATCGTGCGATGCGTTCGGTTGCAGCACCCCGGCTGTAGTAACTCCGTTCGGTCGGCCTCGCCGGAAACGGATTTTCTGGGTTTGTTATAAATAAATTTGTAGTGCTGTTAATTCGGGGCACCGGTGCGGTGTCGCGTCGGGCCGCAACGTTAAAAATGGTTGAAGATTTTTGTACTGGCTTAAAAAATTTCATTCAAATCTTCTCGTCAATTGCTGGAATATCGTAATGTGAAGAGCGAAAAAATCCCATTCCGCATAAGAGCCCGTGTTAAATCGCTAAAAATTGAAACATTAATTTCTCGCTTCAGAAGCAACTAATCTGTCCAAAATTTGAACTATACCGTTTTTAGACACTAATCTACCCCTGTGTAAAGTTTTATCTCATTCTTGTCGTTAATAGTCGAATGGATAGAACTACCTTAAATTCGAATGAATCTGTGACTTCTTTCCGATTTAGACGTCCAAAAATAATTAGAAATAAACTGGATCTCATCAGCTGTTTTTCACTGCTGGATAGCGTCAATGTCTAAAATCCTTGAAATTTTTACATTTATGTCTTATTTCTTTATAAGATCAATTTCTTTCAATTGCTTGATTTTCAGTTGGTGTATTTTGAATTTGGATTTTGTAACCTTTTATATATTAAAAGATGAGCTTATCAGACGTTGTATCTTTCCAATTTTTGTAAAAAGTTTTTTACTTGCCAGTTAGTTGCCTTACCTGTATCTGGTTTATGCTTATCGAGGTTGTTTGATCGAGTTGCAGTTGCGGCTTTGAGATGATCTCGAGTAGCTCTTCTGTTTGGAATACTCCTTGACTTTGGCAACTGTTAATATCGAATGAATTCTTGGTTTGTAACTTCTCTGAGCCGTCTGTCTCTGTATCATATAGTCGAGCTTTTCCATTTTCACTAATTATTGAATAATTCTTTGGAGTATTTATTTTTGTTTCTTGACCTAATTCGATCACTACTTCTATTTCTTGGATTTTTTGTTTCATTTTTCTCCAAATAAGAAAGCATAATAATGCGTTTACAAAGCAAACGAAAGTTATTTAGTTTTAATCCAGAAATGTTTAAATAAAATTTATAACTACAATGCATAATTATGATAAAATTGAATTAAATTAAAGCTTTTAAAAATCAATTATTTTATTACGACCGCTAAAACATAAATTATCATGAAAAATTAAATGAAAATCTATACATGAATTTCGAAATGATTTCAAGATTTGAAATTCAAGTTTATTCAAATACATTTAAAGAAATATGTAGTCGGTAATATAAACAGAGTATAGAATAAGGTGTACAAAGCAGTCAAAGAAGTGAAACGTGCGAGATTACAAAAAGTAAAAAAATGGATAAAAATACACGTAGAAAAAAAAACAAAAAGATAACGAAGTAAAGAATGCAAAAGAGGTTCCACTATAAAAGACTACGCGGGAAAGAGCGAGCGAGCGAGAGAGAGAGAGAGAGAGAGAGTGAGAGAGAGAGAGAGAGAGAGGATGGGTAAAGCAGGAAGAGAGAATAAAGCATAAGAGTGTGGGCGTTTGAAGATGAAAGGGCTCGGTTAATGCATTTAAACTAGGGTTATATACGAAAGTGAATTGGTGACAATTATGATAAAAATGAGGGACGAGGAAAGAAAGTGAATGTTCTGTTGCCTAAGCTTTTCGTTTTTCCATTTAGCCGAGAGAGTTTGCCTACGCCCGCTTTATTTAACGAAAATTCGTGATTTAGAAGAGAGGTAGATAGAGAGAGAGCAAGAGACAGAGTGAGTGAGCGAGAGAGCGAGAGAGTGAATTATGCGTTTTCTCGTTAAGCGCTTGTTTCAGGCAGGAGGTTCGTTAGGGCTTTGAGCGGCCGATTCAAAGGCCAGCCAGTCTTCGCGAAAGAGAGATTACGTTTTTGCAGCTCTGCGATTTATATACGCAGTTTGCCCAGGAGAGCGAACGAGGTTTAGTGCGGCGACTACGTTAACGTTTCTGTTTACTGAGCCGAGCGAGATCTTCGGTAATGCGAACATAGATATTTCATTCTTGCAGAGAAAAATTCAATGCAGCCGTTAATGAAAGCTGTTGAAGAGCAGCTGCAAAATTTTCATTATTGATGCTAGTTTCGTAAATCAGAAGAATGATCTTTGGCTTTGAACTATTTCACACTACTGACTTAAGGAACGCTGTAGATTTTGATTTACATCCGAGAATTTAAAAAAAAAGCATGTTTTGTATGTGATTTTTTAATTCTATGTGTTACTATGTATCCTAGAAAATAAATTTAAAACAAAAATGTAAAAAAATTATTAAGCAGCTTGTAGTAGCAAAAAAATTATTATACGTTAAATAGTGTATAATGCTAAAATGAATGAAAGCTAACGTTCACAAAAAGTATTGCGGAACGCGTGTAATGCTCCCGGACGAAGTGAGTGAGTTCGCAAAAAGACCGCTTTTATAATAGAAATTAGCGCGAGAAGGGGAAGGTCAGTAAAGGCAAAGGTTTATTGCCCGTTGCCTTTGCGATGACCGCTCTAATACAAATAGTTCGCGAGTAGGCAAACATAAATACAATTTAAGTAATTCCAGAACGGCCGTAACAGTGACGAAATTAAGATACACTATTGTAATTTTTACTAGAAAATTTTTATCCGTGTACATATTGCATTCTGTAATTGCGAATGACACAACAGCTTTATGGATTTTTAATAACTACAACTTTCTTTTTAAACGTGTCAATAAGTAATACATAATAATCCATCATATAATCAACAATACTTCAGGTAAATACTAAAATTCTATATTAATCCCCAAGTTGTCCGGCTGAAACAGCTTTCTTGTCTGCTTCAAGTTTTCGTCAGATTCGCTTCTTTAGTGCTTCTTTGGTGTGTTACGTGGGTGCGCGGATTATTGATTGAGGATTTTGGTAAGAGGCTTTACTCGGCCAGGAATCGAACCCGGGACCTTCCGTTTTCGCGACGGATGCTCTTCCCACTGAGCTACCGATGCCTATGCTAATCTCTTCTTCGAGTCGTCCTCATATGTCTACGGATGCGCGTTATCATCTTTCGCGCGCGTCATCCGTGACAGGTGCTTCATTAATTTTTTGTTTTAAATAACCGATTAATGCTTGTTACAGAAATGGATTTCTCAGCAGCGTGTCAAAGTTGCCTAATTTTATTGACATTATGCGAAGCACAGTTATCATGCAGTTAGATTTAATTATATTTCTAATACTATTCGTTTCTTATTAGTCAAAATCTTCTACGAAAGTTGGCGAAAAGTTGCCTTCTCATCAAAGTCATGTTAGTTTTGCTTCAGGACAATGGGTTGCACCTTCAACAAATTTAAACATTTTTCTCTTTCTGAGGAAGTTAGTAATTATAATTTTCAACTTTTAGTGCTGTACTGCTATTCTTTTAATGAAAAATTAAAAGTGACTTTGACGTTGATTCCTGAAAACTTTAGTTTTCAACAATTTAGCTTAATCTACATGTTAAAATTTGTGCATTTCATGTGTTTCGAAAACAATTCAAAATTACACGTACAAATCACAAAAAAAGTAAATATTCTTAATAATATATTCTAAAATTATTTTCACGATATGATATTGAATTTTTGATCAAATAAGCCAGACCAGAAGTCAATAGATTTATTGTAAGCTGGAGATCGAGCAGGTTGGTGAATTTTGATTTGGTTCGGCTTAAAAGTGGTTTTTTAAAGTGATTCACGCATGCGTGCACACGAAAACATGCACGCACCCATACGCATCATGCAAACGCAAAACGTTGTTTGTATTGGGCTGATAAATCACCGTGTTATCAATATCAAATATCACCGTGCTAGAATTTGGTCTTGTAGCTAGGCGCAAAGCATACAGATCGCACTAAAATAAGTCACGACAATCGCCAAGCTGTTCTTTGTGAGATCCGCCAAGTAAACCGGAAGACAATCCAGCGATACCAAGCCAAAAGCATCAAGCCGAAAGTGAAGGACTTTAAAAAATAAACTTTTTTTGCAGCCTCAAACGAAGAGATAAAATACATTGGACCGCTCGAAGAAAAAGTTGCCCGCATTTAATGGCCTGGATCACCAGAGCATGCGACGTGAATGTGCCAAGGATTACAAGAAGCAGTCTCTGCCCGTTGGTATACTGGCGGAACAGCGACACAGTAAAGTTGCGAAGAAGTTGCCACTGGTTTCGCATCCTGAACCAAATCTGAGCAATTCAACAGGGATCGAATCGTGTTTTCCATCGAGAGCAATTCAATAGGGCTAAAATTGAGAAGTGGAAAGCTAGGAAAATCAGTGGAAGGAGCTGTTATTAAAGGTGGATAAAAACTCCTGTAGTATTTTAACAATTATTAATAAACTTTTTCATGTACAAGATATATTTTAATTGTAAGGTGTAATAAAAAATATAAGAAATTCAAATGAAAGAATTTATTAATAATTGTTAAAAAATATTCTTGTGTGTCATTCGTAATTTTAATGGCAAAAAATTAATTGTTAGCATTCAAATATGATAAATTCTTCACCTCTTGTAATTATTTGATTCTATATAGTACATAAAATTAATATTGAATCGTGAAACTCCCTGCAGTAAAGTGATTAAGCCAATAATGATAATCCAAAAGATTGTGTTTTAATTCTGTTAGAAAAACAATTTCTTTTCACTTATTTTTATTTACTTTGTTTTTCTCTTTTTTTTAGAACGAATTATTTTCTCGACTTTATAAATTAATAAAGACATTTTTATGTCGTTATCCACTGGTGAAGTCCAGCTCGACTTCCAAGTGGATAAGTTTTTTATTGAAATTGGATTTTATTGAAAATCGACCTAAATTTCATCTAGAATCGAGCTGAAAAATCGAAGCAATTCTAGTCGATTTCGAATGGAATCTACTTGAAATCAAGGACAATTTCTTGCTAGAATTTCAGCAAGATTCTGTCAACAGGGAAATTTCACACTTGAATTTGATAAGCTTCGGAATGCGTCTCTTCGCCAGCCCTTTTCTTCTCATTCGCTACATTATTCATTTCTTTTTTTACAAAAAGAAGCATAGCGTTTTTGTTTCTTTGACGATTAACACTAGTCGTTTATTTCCTTTCTCTCTCTCTTTCTCTCTCCCGCTCATTTACCTGCTCTTTCACCCTTTTGCTTTGAAATGCTGCCCATTGCTGTTCGTCCGCGAGAAAGCCTTTTCGCTTTCTCGCCCCGTGCCGGTTCAATTACAGATCTTTAAAATCCGGGGCGGGAAAAACGTGGCCTCGAATCATCCTTTTTGATCGTCGCGTACACTGCAGGCGCATCCCACTGTTGATGTGGTGGAACTCATTTCAAAGCCAAACGAGCTTTCCAAAATGAAGCGGAAACATTACTAATACTATTGCTAACTATTGTTAATTAAATAAAATCACATTTTATAAAAATGAAACACAAAAAAAGTATTGAAGCCAGTTTATGAATACTCAAGTGAATACAAGTATCGTTTTGACAATCAATTTTCATAAAAATATTTCAATATTTTACTCTGGAATAGCATACTATGCTACAAGTGCGCAAAGAAAGCATTTATCGCAGGACTTGAGTTTGAAAAAGACGTATGCGAGACTTTGGGCACATGTAGCATTGACGATTTTTATAAACGGCCTGTGGAAAATTCCATTTATTTTCTTTGCGCACGCTTCTGAATAATGCGAAAATGCAGTACTTAAAGCAATGAAATGAGTGCGTAAAATTGAATTTTGCGCACACTGTTTAAAAACATAACTTTAGATACTTGCACGCGGGCCCGTCTTCAAAAACTGTTTTGGTGAACGGGGCTAAAAATAACACGATCCTACTTTAAATTTATACATTCATCGTGTAAGGCGAAATAAATGAACCTTGCACTAATTGAGTTTCATTAGCATGGCAGAAACAAGTGCGCAAGAGCTTCAAGCCAATTGAAAAATAAAAAAAAAAAAAATAATTGAAAAATTTATAATGTCTCTTATGTTGATTGCCTAATATTTCGCTTTTCTTATCAGTGAGCACTATATATTAAGAAAATAAATTATTACAACACTGTAAGAAATTATAAAGAAACGAAAGTGCTTAAAAGTGTTGCTAACTTAAAATATGGTTCGATAAATTTTATTTTCGAGATGGCATTTCCATCCGTTTTATATTGAGATGATATATCTTTTCCATCACTTTCTTGGGATAGCATCTTGTCCATTGCTTTTTTGAAATAGCACCTTTTCCATCGTTTTCTTGAGATGGAATCTTTTTCCACTTAATCGACAATTTAATGAAATATACATTTCGAATTTGCACGTAAATCTATAAATTGTGTAAGAAGTCGAGAAAACCGGATATAAGGTAATTCATAGGTACGCGTCCAAGTGCGAGCGATAAAAATAGATTAGAATAGGTATATAGAAAAAATATCGATATGCATACCAATTTCAAAATTAACCTATCTTTCAGATTGTATAAATTAAGTTACTAATTATCATTCAATTACATCTGAGTGAAGTACTAAAAACTATTTTTTATTTTGCATAATTTATTTTTATTCACGTAATAATATCAAAAAATCTATAATTACGTTGTTTCAACATCCTATTACGCTGTTTAATCATCTCATTGGAATCTTCAAATTGCTATCTCAGGTTTTTTAAGGAGATAATACAGTCAAAAAGTTGTAAAAATCGCATTTTTTTATTAAAAATTTTTATTCTATATGTTATGTTAAGTTAAAAATAAATTTTTGAACAGCAATATGAAAAATTATCGAAATTAGAGCGGATAAAGCCAAAAAGATTTATTTATTAAAAATATTAAAATTAAAATTTGCATACTTGTACGTCGTAGTGTCATTAATGAAATGCGAATAGTGAAAATTAAAAAATTCGTTGTCAAAATTAATGATTAGAGTATTTCTTAATAATTACAGGTAATAAAAATTGTAGTTTTTACTTACCTTTATTAAGTTAATTTATATTGTAATATTAGATAAATATTTTGAAATTGAATTTAAAACTTAAAATTTAAATGCAAATAAAATTGAATTTCGTTTGCTAACACCCACTTAAAACAAGTGTCATGTGGTACAATGAAAGCCGAAATATTGTTTATTTATGAAAGTGCATCGATTTTGAACCTTTGATCTTCAATTTCGATCGATCGGGAACGTGCGATAATCCCCACCATCACCGTCTCCGACATTTGCATCAATTTTTCGCGCACTTCCCTGAGAAAAATCTTCATGTGAAAATTACTATATTTTAACGAAAATACAAACTTAGTTATACTTGAAATATTAATATTCAATTTATTTAATAGCATATTAAAATTCAAAATTTGAAATTTTGCATAAAACATAAAATCATTTTTATTATATATATATTTGTCGGTTTGAAGCTAATTACAATCTAATAATTATTATTATAATTATTTATGATAAAATGGTTATTGATGCAATTTTAGAAACAAATATTAAATAAGTATTTTAAACCCGATTTAATTAATGCGTGGTGAAACAGGGTGTAACGTATGGGCAAGGTGCGTTTTATACACATAAGAATCGTACACATAAACATTCTACACAACTTAGCATTGGCTAATAATTATATATAGATATATTAGCCAATGCTAAGTTGTGTAGAATGTTTATGTGTACGATTCTTATGTGTATAAAACGCACCTTGCC
>UCOM01004444.1:0-12391 GCA_900474385.1 Ormyrus pomaceus | reverse complement strand
GCGTCTAGGAGAGGACAGGTTTTTCGAAAATTTGAACAAAATCTCGTGGGATTAGAATCTTAGGTTTGGATCAAGCCTCAAATGTCGGTGCACGGAGCTTTTTAACGATGCTTATTTCAATTTTAAAACTTTCCAATTTTGACTGCGTCGGGAAATCCAATTTTTTCGAACAAAATAGAAGATCTGCAGGATCACATTTCAGCCCGATATTTGCATGGAAACAAAGCGCGGATACATTTTGGTTTTCAAATATCTTTCTTGCTACCTGCTGTCGCAATTCTAAATATAAAGTGAAAAGTTAAAAAAATACGAATTCCATTGCAAAACTGGTGAGATTTTAAGTTTAGCTACTTTAAAATCCTTAAAATGTTTTATAGAAATTTACTCATATTTGTACAGTTCACACTGTAAAGTCAAATGATGTTTGTGAATACTCCATTAAAATCAAACTATTGTATTAAATATTTATCGAGCACAATATGCGAGCATTGGCGAAGACATCAATAAATTCACCAATTAATTATGAAGAGAAAATCATAATACTGATGACAGAAGTCTTAACTAAATTGAATTTTAGTGTACCCTCAAAATATTAATGAATAAATTAATTTTTGACGGCTATTTTGTCAACAATATAAGCGATTACATTATCGGGATTGGTCATAATAGCTTTTCGGAAACGCGCTTGTTTTTATTATAATGAGTATATATCATCAATGAAATGTTAATCGAGTTTGAAAATCGGGATTGAGAATATTATACTTATAATTTTAATACTTATAAAGTATTTTTAGAATAGAAATGATGTGATTGTAAACGGATAAATTAAAATACATTGTACTTGCAAATTAAAAATTTCATTATTTTAATTATAACATTATTGATTTAATTACCTGAATTTCCCGAATATTGAAATAAAAGTAGCAGTAGCTTGCATTAATGCTCATTAAATATGAAGTATGTCAAAACGAAGTTTAACCAGTCATTTTGAATAAAATAAACTCACATTTGAATAACTAATTTACATTTCTCACTGAATTGTTTAAAATTGATGGCGCCGCGAACCGACGGGCAATATTCCCGCGGAGCAAGTAAACTGGCCGGATAAATCATTCGGCTGAGTTTAACTAAATTTTTCAGAAATCATCCACGTTATCATAGTGTTCCCGCAGTCTTATACTATCGCCCTTCTGTCTCGTTGAATATTCATATTAGACCCTACGACAAGGCGCTTCGCGATTTCTGCCGCTCCTCCTGTCACGTACTTCCTCCGCTCTTACTCTATCTCTCTCGTACTCTTCAATTCCCCCGGTCCGCGCTTCAGAGATAGAGTCAGAAGCAGCTTCTTTGTTATTCAATATTTTAACGACTCGCGGAAACTGAAATTGATTGTAATTAAAAGGAGGGAGATTAGCCAAATTAGGCGGCCGCGCCCGGAAGGACAAAGGAGACGGGCTCGAGTATCGGGAATGAATTTCGTACTTCGCCTTTGTGTTGCTCGCTGGTTGGAGAAAAGAAAGGGGGCTTAAGCTCCCGCCGAGATAGGAGAAAAAAATTGCCGGCTCGAAAGTACGTAAAATTAATGAGAAATTCGTGCTTCCGTTGCCGGGGTCCTAGTTTTGACGAGCATTGCTCAGGTAGTTCTCTTAGCTGGATATTTTAGCCCTCCTATCTGGATGGTGGCTTAAAGAGAGGCTTTGAAAATTACGTTCCCTTAAAATTCATGGAAGTGAAATTCGAATTCCGACCTTGAGTGTTTTTGACAGATTTTCAACTCTGAATTTCTCATTTTTAATGCAGTTTTCCATGATTTTCTAACTTTTGGGAAAATCTGTTACGTCGAACAGTTGAAAGTAAATAAACATGCATTTACATTTATATGCGAAAACTTTAATCATTCGTGCATTTAGAATGTAGAGATTTTCAGTAGTCTCATCATTTGGTATGCAAATGATACAAATCTTCGGATCTAAAGCCTCTAACTTAATTCGTATTAACATCAATTAAAGTTCTTAGAATAAATTGAGTCTTAAGAACAGTTTAAAGTAAGAGAAATCGCTATTAATAAAACTGGGGATTGAAAGTCAGCTATTTACAAAGAAGTTTGCATTTTTCGATAAATGCCAGGGAATAAACGTCGTTCTTTTAAGTACTTAGAAACTAGAAAAGATCGAAGAGCGACTTATGTCATTCCTTCCGCTTATAAAAGATTGCCGGATTAAAACTACGTAAAACTAATGAGAAGTTTTACGGTGCTCTTTTTCGGTTACAGTAGGCGAAGATGTACGCGTTACTAAGTTACTGAGTGCCCGAAGCACTTAGTAACTCTTTCGGGGTACCGTTCGGTTTACGAACAAAGTGCAGGACAGTAAAGATCGATAAAAACTTTCGACTCAGAATATATTTTAAGCTTTCTTTAACTCTGATTTAAACAAGCTTTCGCCGCAATTTAAGCGGTACCTTTTTCCCCGGGCCTTCTTGCCTTTTTCGACCTTCGCTCGCAGCCTTCCAAATAGAAGGAAGCATTTCGCGCAGAGGAAAATTTAATTAGCAGTCATTCATTTTTTAAAACTGAGGGAGAACGCGGCCGTGTGCGCACGACTTTCAGGGAAGCGAATAAATAGATTTAAAATGTTTAAAGCGCCGGATCGCGAGAGCTGAGTTGACGGAATTCATTGCAGATTCTACCTTTCTTCGTGCCCATTAACTTTTACGGTATTTAAAGACTTTTGAGATAACGCTTTAAAAATATATTCCGCGCCACTCGCTGTTATTTCAAAATTCTCAATGTTGAATTTTGACGAACTGATAAAGTTAAGCGAATTATGAATAGATTAAGCAGTTTTATTTAAGAAAAACAGTTCTACTTTTTGAGCGAAAAAGTAGTGCAAGAAAAATGGGATTTTTAATTGAAAGCTTTATCGCATTTTTAAAGAGGGTTTCTGGAGTGTTCTGTAAGCGATTAGGTGAAAGGTTCCTTTTTAATAAAATTTTATTGAATTATTTACGTTTCACATCTTAAAAATCTTAAAAAAGCTTTAATTTAAAATTGAATATTCATTAAGCAGTTCACAGGGAAAATTATATTTGATGAATTAAAAATATATGTTTGATTGTTCATAATTTGATAAACAAACAGTTTTTAACCGTAGGTTTTAAAGCAAAAGGAATAAAAGAAAATATCTATTTAATCATTGAAGAAAATAGCACAGAAAAAGTAGCAAAAAAATCCCTGAAAGTGAATGAGATCGACGTAAATTTGCGTTTAAAAATTGATTGTTAAAAATGGATTTTTAAATCGTGAAAAATCACCGGATGAAACTCGCATCAATCAATTCGGCGCATTTCATCTCCTCCGCCAATTCGCGATGTTAATGCAAAAATAATTCCTCCTCCCGTATCTTTTCGTCATCAATCGAATACTTTATTAGCTTCTCGGCTGAAATCCCGGCGCGTCGTATCGCCTTCTTTATTCTCGCTGACAATGTGAATCGAAAATCTCGATCGTTAATTTCGAGCCCGCCGGAGGATTCCCCGAAACTGCTCCCTGCGGTCGATTTTTCGCTAATGCCTCCTCCCTCGGTCTCTTAATCGCCTTAAAGGCGCGCGCGCGAGTCCTTGGCTTCGGCCCTTTCGGGGCGGGTAAAGCGCTGGCAAAGCTTATTGCCCCGCGCGGATGCTTTGCCCATTGTCCGGTGCGGCCAGTCACCGTTTTGTCTTCAGCGAAGTCGAGCGTAGTTGCATTTTTGAAGCTCTCTCGCCCGGGGAGAGTCGTCCCTTTGGACATTCCGCGCCCGAGAGAATTCGTTACCCGGCGCGTAAGGAGATTTACGCCCCTAATTTGCGTCGGCCAACGAAATTTTACGGGCAAAAGATGGCTCGGCCGCGGCGCGCTAGCTTTTAGTCCTTTGCAGAGCGGAGGAGCTTTGAAAATTTTAGTGCCACTTTTTCGACATTAATTTACTCTGCGTTTTGTGGAGCGAAGCAGTTGGCAAAATAAAAAAGGTCTCTTTCAGTTTTTTGTATCGACGGAGAAAGGGAGCGTAAACTTATAGGGATTTGAAAAATTAAAACATTTATTTACAGGTATAGATTGTGAATTTGCCTCTAGAATTGAATTGAAATAACTTTTTATTGAAAGAACGTTTGGAAAGCGAAACAATATAGAAACTCGGTATTCAAGCGGGCAAAATATAATTCTTTTTTTTTTCAATTACAAATTGGATCAAAGAATAATTAAAGCAGAAACCATTCATCGCGGTAAATAAAAAGCCTTCACTTTGTTATTACGGGATATTCACTTTCAAAGGCCTGTTTTTCGGCGGTAAATTCGCGAAACTGCGTCCAACCCGATATTTTCCCGAAATACTTAGCCTTTTTTGGAGTGTAATATCAATAAAAGCAAAGTACCCCGGGCCGTACGCAGAGCCAGAGAAGTCAGCCGCAGGCCCGGCACCTCAGAACGTGAAAAATGGCATCTGCCGAGTTTAAGTTCACTCCTCGCGGGCCGCGGGAGAATTTACTGCCGACCATTCGCCCGGAAACTTAGTCATAAACTTTAAATTTAGGATAGCGAGAAATCACAACCTAAACGTTAAATCGTGGATGGCTCGGGGGGAAAAAAATGGCCTCCCCCCCAAGCCGAGCTCCTCCTCCCTCCGATATCCGAGCCATTTGCTAAGCCGCGCGGAGATCATCTCCCGCTGCCGAAAGAAGCTCGAAAAAAAAAAAATTCATTTTCTCCCTCTCGCGGGGCACGCACACAGATCGGGCAATAAGAAGGAGAGAGGCGGCGGCGCTGGCGGTGGCGAAAAAAATTAATGTCCCGGCTCTCGCGGAAATTGAAATCAAAATGAAAAAGAGCCGGTCGGACGCTCTCTCTCTCTCCCTCTCGCCTCCAGTATCCATCATGGAGCTTGGTAGTTGTACGTACTCCCGAAACTGCGCCCCTGCGTAATAATTTCCTCAATCTGTCATCGACTCTCCCTCTCTCTCGGTCGAGAAATTCGCATTTTCCAGCCTCCGCGGCCACTCTTCCCCTTGACCGTGTGGTGAATTGATTTAGAGATCGGCTCAATAGAGGCGACCGCCGTATAATTTCGGGCGCAGCCTCGAGGATTCCAGCGGCATACTCGCGCGGCGTATTTGTCTCCCCGCCGCCGCCTCCTCCCAGAACAGCTCGTTCGTTATGTATCGGCGCGCAAACGCGAATTTAATCTGCTTTAGCTTGAATTTCAAATACGGCGACGAGTACTGTGGCGTGACACGAGCCAGCAAGAGCGAGAGGGAAGGATAAAGGAGTAGTAAGGGTTGGTTGGGTTTGCTTGGCTTCAAGTAGAGAGAGAGAGAGGGCTAATGCATATTGCCTACTTTGGCACACGTCCAAGTCGCCCGAATTCGGCCCCCGCGAGGCACGCGAGCCTTCTCTCTCTCTCTCTCTCTCTCTCTCTCTCTCTCTCTTGCGAACGTCCTAATGCAAACTCGTTCTCGTCATGCATTAAATCCGAGGAGCGCGCGCGGTCTGTTTCTCTCCCTCCTTCTCTCCCGCATATTCGTTCCCCGATTTTCTGTCTCTCCTTCGCCATTCCGGAGGCTGGTATTCGCTCGGTAGGTACCGCTATACGCCTGCCAGCCTAATTGGAGCGTCTCCGAGAGGGAGAGAGGGCTTCGTTATGATTTTATGAAAACGAGAGAACGATAATGCAGCTGCGAAGGAGAGAGAGAGAGAGAGAGAGAGAGGAAGCGAGCTTTGTCTCGATTTCCATCAATTTGTGTGTATCTTCAATTCTGGCCGCAGGAGCCAGTAAATCTCGAGGAATAAGCGCGTTTATAGGGCCGATGCAAATGTTCTCCGCTCTCGCCTCCCCTTCCTCGTAGTCGGGCTTTGACGCCTTTATGGCTATTGATGAGACTACGTCGCCACCGTGACCCCGGGAGAGAGATAAAGGGACTCGACTAGTCGAGGCCGCCGCGGCCGATAGTGGAACTATTCCGAATCGAGGGCCCGTGTACAGCGCGCCGGGCGGATCTCTGTGCGAGGCAGTGACGCGTCCCCCCGGGGGGGGTGGGAATTCGCGAAGTTGTTGTTGACGACGTCGGAGGAGCAGCGGCTTCGCCCAGCGATGACAGGGTGCTCTGCCTCCCGGATAAGTGGATCATTGGCGCGGCTCGTCGGCGCAAGACAACGTCCACGGGGCGTGAATAAACGACGGCGGGGAGAGGGCTGTATTATTGAAAATCGGCTCGTTAGCTGTACGTGTACGGGCCCGGCTTGGCTCGTGATGTATGATAGCTCGGCGAAATTAGGAAAGCGAGCCCCCGTGTAAACCGAGCCAAGCGTGATTAATTCGCAAGTCGCCTCGGGGCCGATCGTTAACTCTTTTCGAATAGTTCGCCGAGGCTTCCGGGGACGTGGAATGCGTGTTTTTTTTTTCACGCGAGTTGATGGATTTTGGACAACGAACGAGGGGGCTCATTTCTAATTAGTAAAAGTTAGAAAAAATCCGTATAATAAATAGGGTAAAAAATACTTGGAGGATACGACGTTTCAACTTTTAATTGAAAATTCTTTGACACCGAAAATAAATGATCAAAATACTTGTGCATAGTGACAACAGTTGTTGAAATATTGCAGAATACTCATACTGATTTTTTACTCAATATATAATATGTTCAACTACCATAAAATTAAAAGTTTAAACGCTATATTTACCAAGTGAGTAAAAGGATCTGTAAACAAACTTTTTTTCTCGAAAATAATCGCGAATCACAATCTCCGAAACGAGCTAAATCCCAAAAATCGCACGTGCACGCACTTCACATTTAATGGGGCAAAGTGCTGGGAGATTACAATTGCGTAATCAAGCGAGTACATTTCGAGATATTCAGTATAAACGAAGCTACTGCTGCAATGTTTGCGTAGGAAATTCCGATTCGTCCGAATGCCGTGCCGCCGGGGTAGACGGGAAATTCACGCGGTCAAGTGAGGCCACGGCACACCGAGCCGTAACATAAAGTTCGCCCGACTGTGGTAACACATGTTCGACCTCGCTTATTGCTCCGTACAATAAGCGAGGCCCGCGTACATCATACGCCGCTGCAAAGCGGGGAGCCGGCTTCTTCGCTCTCTCGCTGCGTTATCTGCCTCGAAGAAACGCGTTTATTCCGCTCCGAGCTTATTTTCCGCTTGAAAGAGATATGGCAGAGTGGATTCGCGTCTCTTGAAGAAGTTGCTTTCTCGCGATTTTATATAGGTTTCATGTAGACGTTTCATTCTGATAGGTATTTCTTTGCTTGCCTTTGCTCGCCATTTTAATCATTATATTTGATAAATAGACTTCTTATTTTTTATCTTTTTTTACGTTACAAGCCGTTCTTTTTAAACTGTAATTCAAAGTTGTTGAAAAGAGCTGTAGAGTATTAAGGCGGTAAGGGTAGAGAAGATTTCTGGTTTTTTTTCCAGAGTCTTATGTTAAATTAATGGGGTGACTATCGAACTTTGTTCTTGGGTTTTCCCTGACGTGTTTCAATCGAGCTGACACAGCCGGAAGCCAAGTTATTTAAGAGCTTTTTTTGATAATTTACATCAGGAGAATTTATGGATTTTCCAAATTGCTACCGAACAGCTACTAAGCTTCAGTAACTTACTTTTGTGATTTTTAAAGCTTGGCGTTAAATGTGAGGCGAATCCGTTATAGATGCCGTAGGACTATTAACTTTATCCTTATTATAGATGTTATAGAGCTATTAAACTTTATCCTTGGGATTTTGGTGATAATACACATTTACAAGAGATTCATAGTGTAGTTCTAGATTCTCAAAGTAATACTTTAATCAAGCTGAATCGAGTTTTCAAGTGATAGAAGACTGGCTATTGTTGGCTATTCTATGCTTGGCTTTTCCCCATGTATTTCAAGTAAGTTGGGCACGGTGAAATTGATGAGGGAGCGCTGGATTCCCCAAATTGATACTGGTTTCAGGCTGAATCGAATTTTGAGCGAAGTAATAGTAGGTCTATTGTCGAACTTTATGCTACGCTTTTTCCTGATGCGTCTTAATCGAGGCTGACGTAGGTCCAAGACAAGTTAATTTCCGGGGTTTCTCCGAATCGCCCATTAAATCTGATTGATTTTCTTCGGATTTCCTGAATTAATGGTCTTTGTTTTCTTTCTAAGAATATCGCATTGGATAATTTATAAAAAAAAAAATGTATTTCATCCTACTTTTGCCATTTTAACAAAAAGCTAATACTGTCATGAAACTTTAATCTTATTTTTAAGGTATAAGAAACCCAGTATTCCGCGCGAAATAATCGAATCCCGCAGCTTCAGCTCCCGCGAAAGAGCAGGGCGTCATTTCTCTTAAAGACAGCGCTTGGCTATATCTTTGAAAACAAGAAGCACAAGAGAGAGCAGTGGAAGTAGACAAAAAATTAGATTCCCTAGGCTTTGAGCCGACCGATACGTAAGGCGAGATATCGCTTTCCGGAGTTCTCCCCGGGGAGTCCCCGGACAAAAAAAAAAGAAAAAAAAACGCGTGCACACGATTCAGCGAGGCGTTTGTGTGCGCGCGAGTACTCTTCTCCCGGCCAACTCGCGTGATTCGATTTCCAAGTCGCGCAAAAGAGTCGCCTACCGCGCATAAGACGGGAGGAAGCGGAAGCCCGGATGCCTTTTTGTCGATCCATTTGTCTCTTTCAGAGCGGGTTTCCTGTTACGGACGAGAATTAGTTTTATATGGATTTTTAGACGAATGTTTGAAAAGTTGGCAACGCCGCTGGGGGGGTAGAGAAAAAGCGAGTTAAAGAGTCTCGAAGTTCTCGCGCGAGACGCAGTGAGAAAGCAAAAAGCGAATTTCGTTTAATAACTGCGCGGAAAAGAAGATGACAGTTCGTAAAAGTTGAGCGGAACGTAGGCGTGCACTTTGACGAAGGCAAAACGCAGAAAATGGCTCTTAAAAATATATTTTCTACCTAATAGGACTTTAAATAAATGTAAACATTTTAAGAAAGGACGCTTTTAATCTCTAACTAGCTTTGACTGAAATAAATTTAAAAGACGGTTCAATAAACGTTTAAAGTGCTCTCTGCATTTATGAAAATAACCGCATTACCCTTTATTTGCTCACTCGCCGTAAATGCGATTAAAAAAAAATAAATGATCGCGAATGAGCGATAAAAACAATGGTCGCGCTTTCTGGAATTTCGGTCGCATATGCTTTATTAGCAGTCAACGTTTCGTGATATCTAATAATGCACGCATGATTGATACGGAACCATGTCCACTCAATCAAGCCATTGTAAAAGCTTTAAATCTGTTGTTCATATTGTTTCTCTATTGGTTTTCCTCCAATCGTGCATAAATGCCATCAAGATAAAACTTAAAACGAATAATATGGAAACAAAAAGTAAAATTATTGTATTGCATTGTAATTCCATAAAATTTCGAGTTATCTGATCGCCAGGTTGAAACAAACAACCAGTTTTCAAATTGTTAAAATGAACTTCCCGCGAGTTTTTAACAGTTATTATTTTCGTTTTAAATTAAAATGTGCACCTTTAAGAATCTAACTTGTAAAAGCAAAAGAAGTTAAACTGCCTCGATTTTCAAACAATGACGGTAAAGTAGAGACGCTATACAGTTTAGTGGTATTTCGACGTTTCTCACTTGGCAACGGAATAAAGACAAATGCCTGCACCGACGCATTCAAAATTGACAATTTAACCCGCGCGGGCGAAATTGCACTTGCGCTTATGCGTTCAGCGAGCGAAGCTTTCCCGCGGAGCGTCCGACTCCGTCTTCCTCTCTCATTTACCGGAGGAGCGCATCTGCTTTTTCTTCTCCATCTTACTGGCGGCTTCAAAGCTAAAGTTTTAAAATCTCTTTTTATTAAACAAGTACAAAAACAGACGAGGATGAAGTGGGGCGGAGCGAGAAAAAAGGTGATTCGGAGCGCTCGGAAGTGTATAAGTATACGCGTTTCAGCGTACGTCTGTTCCTTCTCAAAGGAGAGGAGAAAGGCTTCGCTAAAGCACGCGGCGAGAAATCGAGAAAGAAAAGTTCGCGGGGAGTCCAAGACATTCGGAAAGAGGAGAGAGAGAGAGAGAGAGAGAGAGTGAGCTTCGCGGGAAAATAGAGGAAGGAGGGAGCGCGGGAGAGAACGAGAAATGAAGAAAAGAACGAAGGAGGCCGTGGCACATAGCGGGCGGCAAAAAGGGAGGAGGAGGAGGACGCGACGTCGGATTCAAAAAGAATGAAATAACGGATTGGGTTGTGGCCAACTGGCCGACTTCCAACCAATCCGCTGCTAGTCCGCTCCGATGTGCAGTGGCACACGCCGCGTACACTCGTCCTCATCCTCCGTCCTACACACACACACACATACACACGTACACACGTACACGTGAGGCTCTCTCCGTGGAAAAAGGCCAGTCGCACAACGGCGTCTTTTACGTGTGAGTAAGCGGATACGAGCGACTGACGGAATTTTTGAGCGCAATTTTCTCTCCAGCGAAAATTCGGAAGCCGCTGCTGCGGTTGGCTGCAGCTAAAAAGGCCCGCGAACTTTTCCCGGCGTCGAATTTAATTGTTGCTCTCCGCTCGAACGGAATGATCCCTCTCTCTCCCCGCGCCCTCCCGCCCTCTTGCCTCCTGCTCGAGCGAGCTATGCAAAAGGAATCTGCGAGATGCGGCGCTCGAAAATTTTCGGGTTGACCCAGAATGGATTCAACCGCCAAAATTCCCTCTATCTCTCTCTCTCCCTCTGTGTTATTGAATTTGAGCTAACCCTCCGAAAATCGGGGCCATGAATATCCGCTCGCGCTGTTTTGTTTTCCTGTCGCTTTTTTCCGCCGGGGGAGTCTTTTAAGCGAGCCGGAAATCTAATGATTATTCACGCGCCGATTAATTATTCGCGTGGGTTGATGGACTTTGACGCGCGTCTTGTACACTTCGATGGAGGTTCGGTTGAATTTTATTGTGCGGACGGATCTCCCTCGGCTTTTTTATTCTCTCCTTTTTCTGATTAGCGTGGAAATTGAAAAAGTTTTAGTGGCTTTGAAATTGCTTTTTAGCATTTCAGTATGTGCGGGCGTAATATTAAAACGTGCCAAAGTAGAATTTTGGTCATTCTCTTTCGCGATAGAGATAATAATAAATAATTGCTTTTGAACTAGTAAAAATTTAAATAAAATGCATTACTTTATTAGTTTTCCATTGTGCATTGGTGTGCTACATCCCTTTTTAAAATCTCTTCGTATATTTGAAATTAATTTTTCTTAATCTTAAAAGAATCTAAAAACTTTATCAAGAGTCTCCATATGAAATCGGCAATAAAATTCGTGCATTTACGATTTATACTCGAAAGTCAGACGCTCAAAGATCTGATTACAGTTTCACGAGTTCTAACGCCAATTTAAAAGCACCGAACGAATCAGTATTCACTTGGAAGCTCCGATCGGAAATCGGCATTCGCAGCAGATCGCGCATTATAAATCAAATATTCAAAAAATCCAACGGGACGTTAAGCGCGCCGATCGGACGCCGCAGTCCCTCCCGTGATTTGCATCGGCAAAAACTTGCGAGACCGGCCGAGCGGGCAAATAAAAAGCTCGCGGCGGCCGGCCGCGTTTGAAATTCAAGCCCGAAAAAGTTCGCCGGGATTTCCGTTGGCGGTCCGCAAAAAGCCGTCGGTCGGTGTCCGTCGCGAGGGGGCGCAGCGGCAGCAGCTTGCGCGGCTTCCAGCCATCCTCTCCGGATGTCTCCCATTCAAAATCACATTGCGCCTCCGCCTCCGCCTCCGCTGTCTCCTTCCTCCCCTTTCGCCCAGAAAGAGACGGACACCGCGAGGGAGAGAGAGAGAGAGAATAGATAGGTATAGGAGACTCGGGCACGTAGTCGGACGCCCGAATGAACCAGAGAAAACGGTCGATCGATCGCAGCTGTGCTGCCGCCAGCCGGAGTCAGAAACAGACTCCGCCGGCTCTCGGCTGTCTATCTATCTTTCTCTGGCACCCTCTCGATTTCTCTCATTCGGTTCTTCTCGCCCGATTCGTACGTCCGTGTATCCGATGGCTGACGTCACGGGGGAGAGAGGGCGATAATCCGCGCGGATTTTCCTCCCCCGAGCGCCGGAAATTTGGGAAATTTCGACGATTGCTGGGGGGACTGATAAGAGACTGAGACGAGGAATCACCATCGACGTTTCTGAGCGAGAGCTCGAGCAATGTCGACACGTCCTCCAGAAAGTTTCTCCTTTTTTTTTTTCAAAACCCCCGGCGAGCTCCCCTCTACTCTTTATTGTTTTCGCTGTTTGTTTTACGGAATCACGCTGGCGGCTGGATTTTCTTTTTTTTTTGCGGGGGGGGGGGGGGGGTGGATTCATGATGTATACG
>UCOM01004443.1:0-12382 GCA_900474385.1 Ormyrus pomaceus | reverse complement strand
CTTGTTTGCATCAAGGACACCGACATTTAAATATTTATTACAGTTCCGTGATTTATTACAAATTAATATTTTCTTGCGGTTAATACACGATCACTTTGTTTAAAAGAATAAATTAACAAAATGAATATTTTTTAAAGGGGATCGAATAATTCTTCCTTTTTTTCTCCTCGACAATTTTACTGGCTCGTATCGTAGACGATATCTCGCCGTTTTTATGATGTTCCTGGACACCTAGACATCGCCTATAAGAACACCTTTCGCTTTTCGGCGCATCGACTATACCCCAGATGGGCCGCGTAGTAGTAGACGTCTCGTCATCCTGCTGTTCCTGAACACCTAAACATCGCCTATTTTAGATGACAATTTTTCAAATTAAATCTTGAACAAAGCTTTTAATTTTTGAAATTCTATACATTTTATTACCATTCTACAGAATAGTTTCCATATCTGCTAGCAACGTTCTTGCCGGGTCCCGGAAAAAGTTCACGATGTGAGATTTACATATAAAGAATTTTACTCCAACGTCGATACATATATAACTTCTACTATAATAATTGTATATAAATGGCAACATATTAATAATTGTATTTAACGGGCTAACTGCTAACATACCAAATCTTCTTATGTTGTCCTTATAAGTTTATACTGTTGCAAAAGAGCAGTAATGTTAGTTTGATATGGAAAAATAAAATATCAATACCGGAATATCTCAACGTGTTTTACACAGATAGTAAAGAACACAATTAATACGGTAATGACAAACAAAATAAATTTTACCATTTTTTTACATTGTTGCTTTGCTCTGATATCGTATTCGTTATTCATGATCAATTATTCTATTTACATCAAAAGTGATATTATTGAGAAACTTTTTACGGGATCCGGCAAGTACGTTACTACACTGAAAAACTTTCCGACGCTGAAAGGTTATAAGAGCTAAAAAGACGTACGCCACAGCCACAATAAAATATATTATTTGTATATATATATATACATTCAAGGAACAACAAGGAACAGCTTGTGTATATAGATATACAAACAATGTATTTTCTTGTGGCTGTGGCGTAGCTGTCAGCCAATACGCTACGAAGCATCGTAACGTAAATGTAAGCTACGAATTCGAAGTAAATAACATCGAAAAAATCTCTGATGTACGTTGCTTCGAGGTTCTTTCGAGCCTAAACAGATCGAATTTCGCAGCTTACAGCTTCGTAGTTTACTGCTCAAAATATCGAACTATGACATCTCATATACGTCGCAGTATTCTTCAATGTTGTTTACTTCGAAATACGTATTAGGTAAAAGCTTCGATTTTTGACATGAAAAGGTGCGAAACTTTGAAAATGAGGTAGAGCCGAAGGCTCGGGTGTGAAACATGAGCTATAGGTTTGCCATTTTATCTCCCGAGGAGCGTATACTATTTTTTTTACCTAAGCCAGGCCGAAAATCTAACTTCCTCTATCCGACGCCGGGCGGGAAAGTGGTATTTCGGTCCACTAGGCAAAAATATTGATTTTAAGAGACTATATTTTAGGAATATTTTGGTACAAAAAACTTTTTGAATTAATAATTATAAGCTATTGTTTTTAATTTATGTTTGATTAAGATTTTAAAAAAAGACATTTTCTTTTCAGATTCATACTTTTTTAAATGATCTATGCCATATTAAGTTATTGCAACTTTAATATTACTAAAACAGTTTTATTATGGATATAAACAATGCTCTGCATCTGTATTGCCCGAAATCACTGTATCGAAAATCATATTTGTAAATTTTCAGTACATTTCATACACGTTTGTATGGATTTCAGTACTGAAATACACATAGAGAATTAGATATTTTTAAACTGAATCCATATGGATTTGACTTTTTTGCATGAGGCTACATTCAAGTGGTCTTTTCTCGGATTTTTTCAACTAACTGCCTCTGGACTGCGGCAGAGGATCCGTTAGGATGACGAGACATCATTTACACACAGACCTACACATTACGCGGTCGATACGCTGAAAATCGAAAGGTGTTCCTGTAAGCGATGTCTAGGTGTCTAGAGGCATTTTATTGACGATACATCGTCTACGAACTGACTCATCTAAGGGTACAGCCTAAGTGCCGAAAATCGAAAGATGTTCCTATAGGCAATGTCTAGGTGTCCAGGAACACCTTCAGGACGACGAGACATCGTATACAAGATCATCCATCTGGGACACCGTCGATACGTTGATTATTTATTCATTACAAAATCGATTAATTTATAGCAAAATAATATATAAGAAATTTGTGATATTTTCTTTCTCGATAAAAGTTTTTTCTTACAATGAAAATTAGATTTAAAGAAATATTGCCTGAACTTTAATTTTTCTGATAGAGCCGGGGAGAAAATTATCAAGAAATTTCATTCTGATATATATATTCCCGTAAAAACAGATTTAAACCTACTGCTTTGCATACTGTATCAATAACGCGGGGCCCGTCAAACTTTGAAAGCCTCATAAGGTCTCTTTCAAAAAGACATTCGGCTAAGAAGGTAATGGTGGCCCGTCCTCTAAAGTTATGACAGTGTAACCGACGTGTGGCAGATGTATGAGACTTTACATCCGGAAACTTTCGTTCTCTTACGTTTATTCCGCTAAGTACTTGGTTTTGTCTCCAAAGTGCAAGGGCTGTATTTAAAAGTATATGCCAGAGCTAGCAAAATTAATAAAATTTTCAGTACGGGAAAACCTGTAAATCTAATGGTCTACTAAAATCCAAATCATTTACTACAGCAAGTATTTGCCAGTAGTTACATAATTTAATTGGTTTTGGTGTAAATTGCTGAAATTTATTGCAAATTAACTTGAAGGAATAATGCAAATACCGTTGCATGAAGTATTTTCACAAATTCAAGTTCTACTGCTCTACGAGCATACCACGTTGCATTCTTTCCTTTAACTAGCAGCATACCGCGGTAATCTAGTATTTTAAGCTTTTAAATGCATGAAGAAAAATTTTGAACTTTAAACTTCTGCAGCGACCTTAGTCATAACAAATTAGAATAAATTTAACCTTAGTTTGATAAGTCGACACGCTTATACTCAGAGCTGTTGTTTCAAAACTGCCGTGCGAAGACAACGTACATACCTGCCCTAATCCAAAAGTAGCATCGAACAAATGAATACATTTTTATTCTTAAAATTCAACAACAATCAATCACGTGCACTAAAATATGAAAATCTCTAGGATAACGGCGTAAAAATAGCCCCCGCCGATAGCATCACGCATACGCGCATTTAGCGGGTAAAAAGCGTCGCCTCGTCCGCCTGTCTGTCGCTTCCTCGTTTTTTTTAAAATCGCGCATCCTTCGTCGCTCGCTCGTTATTTATCATATCGTTGATTCATAAACGCCGCGTGCAGTTCGATTTATTTTTGGCTCGCCAAGCTGACTATCGTCGCTTGTTTATCGCAATTCACCGGCAGAAATGACCGGGGCATCGTTATTTTTCGACTTCTCGATTTTACACCTAGATACTGCAAACGTGGATATATTGCCAGATAAATCAAAGATAATATATAGTTTTGTACGCGCTCAGAAATATTAGATTGTAAACTTTAAAATCATCACGTTTATGCGATACTACAGTTTAGATTAGAATTAGTTTTTCCCCGGCGGGGGATGACGCGTAAAATTACTGCAGACCTACTGCTCATTTAAATCCACCTGTCAAGCAAATCAAAATGTCACGCGGAAGTGGTACCTCCTGCAAAGCGAAATTTAATCAAGCGCGATGAAGTTGGGTTGGAAAGATTTACCAAGAGCGCGTGTATTGTCAAGGCACAAAGTAACTTCTGCTTGAAAGGCAAAATGTTGAACTTGATTTTTTAATTTTATTTCTCCTCGTGGCGTACCGGGGGATATAGTACAATATTTTTAAAAATAAGTGCAACAACTAGAACAACTCGTACTCAACCTAGTTAGTCGGCAACGCATAGCTCGGTACGTGTCATCGAACATTTATTGATCAGTTAAATGTGATCAATTGATATCTGCGATCAGTTTATTATGCAGCGCTCAGTAATTATTTTAATTATTTATATAAATAGACTATTTTCGCAGTGTAAAGATAAAATTGGTTAAGTGCGGTGCTCAATCAAAACCCTGCTAAATGTATGCGTAAGGTGCTAAAATAATTCAACTAAACTTTAATTTAATCATACAGATTATAATAAAAAATTCGCCTTTTGACAAGTCGCAAATAACTGAAAATGAATACTGCGACTTAGCCTATAGAAGTACGAGCCAATTCTATTAAGACTTATCGATGAGTCTCTTAGTACCGAGTTCTAAAAAGGTGCAAAATCTATCAGGAAGCCTGACGCGGTCTTTCGTCTAATCCTCGCGGTAATCCAGCTAAAGTTCGCACTTCCACCGTCACGCCATTTTCTCTCTACTGTACTAATGAATGAAAAAAACAAAGTTTACGCTAATTGGCTGATGGTCTTTTATAAAAGTAGAGCCTGTAGGATCAATATTGTTTTTTACTACGTTGTCTATAGAAAAGAACTGTTTGATTGCTTTTTATTTTTCAGGTGATAAGTGAAGGTCTCTTTAAGCATTTTCATTGACTTTAATCAAATTATTTTACTTTTTTCATCGGCCTTAAAAGTAAATAATAACTAATATATAGTGTCACGATTTTTTAGCTCATTTAATATTCATCATTACTTATATAATTACTGAAAGAATAATAAGGTATAACGTAGGTAGTAGGTGCTTGTAATATTCTTTATTAAAATTCGATATAGTGAAAAAGTCGAATAAGTTTAACGAATAGTATGCGGCGAGACCGCAGACTCTTGCAATCGACCGCAACTCTGCGTTTATCATCAACAGTTTCACAATTAGTCGAAAACTGGATATTTTCAAAAATAATTTTGAAGCGTTAAAGTTGATGGTTTTAACGTGTCAAAATACATTTTCCAATTGTTTCATTATTCAATTTCTTAAATCAAATATTTACGATGCGATCGATGGACTAATTTTCTACGGCAGGCTTTTCTTTCATTCTAGACGAATCAGTTTCAACTTTAATTAAACTTCATTGAAACCCCTTAAAAAACTATTCTCGCAGCTCCTCGCCGTGGATTCGTTAAAAAGGAATTTCGAAAACTTGCTTGAGCAAAGTATAGGAAATTCAGCAGAGAGCGTTTCGGTATCAACGATAGCACGTTTACGTACATCCGTTTCACGTATCATTGTCTTGATCGAAAGAGGGTTTCCGCCAAGAGAGAGAGCGAGAAGGTCGATCGCGGAAACCAAGACAGAGCGGATCAGCGCAAACAAACACATATAGATTCTATGAAGAAAAAAGCTCCGAGTCGAAAAGAGAGAAACAGTAGCTTTTACACGATGGTAGCACAGTTCACTTATCTGGGATTCCCCCTTTCGTCGTATTAACAAATTCGACCTTGGCCGGCTCGTCTGGCACTCTTTCTCTCTCTCCCTCGCCGTCTCCTTCCCTTCCTCTCCGTGAAGAAAAAGGGTCAGGTACGGCGGCGCCTGTGCTCGTTCCGGGCGTGTCATTAAAAGGCGAAAGCTTCTCGGCAATAAAGCACCGGGGCGAAAGCTCTCTCCCGCGCGTCCGGAATACGTATGCAGCGCCGGCGCGTAGATAAGGTGCAAAAATCCCCTTCCTCGCTCGAACTCCCGGGTCTATTTTTCTTTAGCCGAGAGCGGCTGAATGCTAAAAGGTACGCGCGCCCGTTTGGCGCGCGCTGAATTTTACGGCGGCGGCGAGGGAGGGGAGGCATTACCGGGATTGCTTGTTACGTGCCCCCGGCGCGTGCCGTGCTCATTTGGTTATTACGCACGCGGCTCTCGCAATCCCCGAAATGTGCAGGCGCACGTAACACAAACATTCCACCCGCGGGGGAAAAGCTCTCTCTCTCGCCGTGTGCTCGTCTTCCTCTCCGAGGAGCTTCCCTGTCGCAGCCGCGTCGGTGTACTCTAATTTCGGCGCTTCGTTTCGGATTCTGACGCGGTAATCTTCAATGAGAATGGACATTTTTCTTGGTCTCGGTTATTCTGGTCCGCAAAGCGGATCCGACAGATTTATGGTTTTTATGAAAATTTTCGGAAAACAGATTCGGGCGAGTTATTATCGTGCTGGATTTTTAAAATTTATCCAAGGATAAACGTTTTATTGTCGCAAAATAATCCAAGTGTACAAAATATTTTACATGTATGGATACATAAAGAAAATGAAGAAAATCCTGCAAGACTTTAAATTTCAATGAGACTTTCCAAGAAAACTAGTAAAGCATCGTTTCCCATTTTACCATCTGTGAAATTTAAGAAGCTTAACTCTAATATGCAGTTTACACGAGTTGCTCGGAAGTTTGTTAAGACGTAGAAAATTTGGAGGAAATAATGAGCTTCGGTGATTTTCAAATTTAAGGATGATTTTTCATGTTATAAGGGGCAGAGTATTTTTGAGCTCATTATATTTATATAATATCTATACAACATTCATTTTACGTATTTATCTAAAACCGTATCTACCACTTACATTAAATTTGCTAAAAATAAATTCGAAAAAATCTGCAATTTAAAAGGGAAGCCCTCAATATATGCGACCCTTTCAATTAAAAAGGCTAAGTTTACTCGCCGAAGTGCTTTTCGAGTCTGACGTACGTGGAACGTGAACATTTCAGTGATTTAATAAGGCGTCTTTCCATCCCTTAATATTTCAAAAGAAATCGTGCTGAAATAATAGTGTTTTGAAAGAACTTCGCAAACTTTTTAACTATACAATTGATAAACTTGTGATTAGATTTGCCACAAGAACGTTTGAAGAGCTGAAAAAAAAGTTTCGAGACTCTCGTGACGGTTAGTTTTAAGCCTAAGTAAAACGAGTCGACTGGAGAGAGTTGCTATCTTCGGCCTTTCATGCCTCGGAACAAAAATTGCATTCGTCGCGGCCGGTCGAACAAACGGATTGGAGTAGACGGAAAATAGTTTAGTCAGGCGGGGTAATCGGAAACCGAATTGGCGTCCTTCGTTTACCTTGACTCGGAAATATTTTCTTATCGCGCTCGATTCTCCTCCTCTTCCTTCGCCGCTGCTCTCTTCTTTCCGTGTTTTCTTCTCTTCGGCTTTCCCCGCCGCTTTAGCTCGCCTCCTCCTCGCACTTGGACTTTCTCGAGAGGCTTTATTTCCGCGCGCGGCCGGGAGAACCCGGAACTTGCAGGCTCCTCTTTGCTCATCACCGAGGTGTTTCCAATAAAAGATGAACTCTTCGAACCGAGAGCTTTTCGTGTAAACATCGGGGGGCAGGGAGCTGCGGCTGCAGGTTAGAGAGAGAAATTACAGCTCGACGACGGGTAATTGCTTTGATTATTTTTCCTTTATTTGTATTCGAGATTGAGTTGCGTGTTTTTCTTTCGACTTGCCTGATTAGTTGCCGGGCTCGAATCGGCTTACTCAGTGTCGAACTTCTGTCAAAAACTCTGACGTCGAGACAATGGACAAAATAAAATCTATAACTCATCGCGAATAGTGACCTTTAACGATTAAAAAGACTTCCTGTTCGAAAAAGTTTTGAAAAATGTCCGATAAAAGATTATATTTCATTAATACTTTTAGCAAGTTGTCGTATACAAGTTCGAGTTCCACAACTGTATGCATAGAAATGTTCATCGTCAATATATTTGAATCCTGATGAGAGCAACTGATATCTTCCTCTAGTGCTTGAAACTTGCGCATAATTTCAAACTCTAAATTCAAATAGTCTAAAGAGTCGTTCGGATGCAAACGTCTAAATGCGTAACTTGGATTTTGCGATACCCGATGCGACAGAGGCAATCAATGTCAAATATCACGTCTCGTTGTAAAGAACTCGTGACAGCGGCAATACTATTCTTATGCCACAACGAGTTTACCTACACGTCAATCCTCAAACCCTTTTGGCTCTGCTAGTGAAAGTAAAATCACTTATATTATGTTATAAGCTATGCACTTTGAACCTTTTGTAAACAATCTCCTAATATGAACAGTATTAGCAGAAAAAAAATTAAACATTTGAATTGAAAATTTAACCATTTGTTTATTATTTTCATTTATTTCTTGTTAGCGCATTGCTTTTGAGTTTAACCATTGCCAAGGTCAACTATTGGCAAATTCTCTTCTTCTATATTGTAAGCTTAATACTTCCTTAAGAACCGAGTCAATTAAGCAATATTGGATTGCGTTAAGCCGTAAAAGAGAAGACTCCCGGTATTGGATAGTAAATATAAAAACCGGGGAGTACCCGGCAGGTCGCGTAACAACCGCGCGAAACACGTGCGTCAACCTCAAAGCCCATCTCCTTTTACTGCGGCCAGTAAATCGAAACGTAAACCAGCGCGGAGAACCTGGCGAGTTCGTTCCTGCACTCGAAAATCTCGGCTGCCCGCACCGCTAATCGTATCAAAAGGTCGCGCCGCCCGACTAAGAATTCGCGCCTGGCTAAGCAATCGAACTTCACCCGGGAGGCGTAAAGTTTCGTTGGGACTTGCACGGGGCGACTGCACGCCGTTACATACAGGTGTTTTTGGCGCCTGGATAATAGCCCACAGCCGGGGGTCGAGTTGTCGATTCCCATTTTGCGCTCGTAGTTTCGCTCCTACGAGGCCCTTTATCCCGTGGTTGGGCTTGGCATTTTCAAAATTGCGCTACCCTTTTCCTTTACGATACGATCGCATCTCGGCGCAATAGAAAACTTTATAAGAGCTTTCTTCGAGCTAAGTCAATTTTCGAGAGCATAACAGTAAATTACTCGTTTCCTTTTCGCTCGAAAGATATATAGGCGGGAATACACCGTTTATGCATTATGCTGAAAGTATATATGGAAAAACCATGATCGTAAATTCTGTACCGCACTTAAACTTTATTTGAGAACGACGCGAAGAATTTTCATTGCACTAAACTCGTACGTTTTCATTAAAAACAAGTTATCGAAATTATTCGATTTGTCAGTGCCGTCATTTTTGGCAATTAGAAAACCTGGCATCGAATGGCATTTGTTTCCTTTACGATTTTCAGGCCGAAGCAGAAAAATGAATAGTTCAAAAATAAAACTGCGCGAAAATTCAGTCGAAGGCAGCTCATTCCGGGAGCCATCGTCGCGGAGTGGAGAGCCTTCTTTCGCGGGCTTTTACGACCGGTTGGCAATCGATGGAATCGATTTTGAGGAGTCACGCTTTCCGCAAGCCGACGCAGCCGCGCTGATGTATATATACCTGCGTGTGCACAATACATTATTTTTCTCTCGTTTGCTCGCTTAGTTCTGCATTTTTATCTCGATGGAGTTAAGGACTGTTGAAAATTTGTCAAATCGCTATCTGCCCCAGGTTTAGTTTTGGTTCTTTAAAAAACAAAAGTGCAATTAAATGAATCAGGGAATATAATAAATCAAGAGAAAAGTAAAAACTTAGGCTATACTCTTGGACTCTTGAATACACAAATTAATTTGGCAGCTCTTACAAACTTCTACTATATTGATTATTTTTCATTCGATATAATATGATATTTTTTAAAAACTAGCAATAAATTTGAAATTAAAAAAAGGGTAAACATAAATCAAGAAAATTCAGTGCTTCAGAAGCTCATTTATTTACCTCCACAGAATTTTATCAAACTTTTCACAATGGTTTTACCGTAGTTTTAAGACGAACCAATTCCTGCCCACTGCATAAAATACGGGTTATATATAATGTATACACCTGATGAGGGTTTGTTATCTTATGTACACGTACGCAATATGTCTATTTTCAACAATTCACAGTATTATATATTAAACAGAAAATTTTAAAGATAAGAATTTTGTAGAAATATTAATTCAGATATTTTATTTAATTTTGTATTGTCAATGTCCTGTAATCAGCTTTTGAAAAATTTTAAACTAAAAAAAATCAACACTCATATTGTAAATCTGAATTCTAAATATGTATAAGTATTGTGAATCTTGATAAATTAGATCTTCATAAAGATAAAACAAATTATTGAACTCGATCATTTTATACGGCTTATTACTTATATTTTATCTTTGCTAGAATAATTGTAATTTCATTTTCAAGTATTTATATATATGAAATTAGACAAAAGTTGTAACTTTTCCTTAGTATATGTAAATTTAAGGTATCTAATAAAAAAGCAATAACGGCTTATTAATTCTCATTTTATGATTGCAAAAGAATGTCGTTTAAGTTCAAATGCATAATAAAAATGCATAATAAGCCTTTTTAACAAATTCGACGAAATGCAAATCATAATTCGCGTAATGAATGACTGACCGCAGCCGATCTTTCGTGGCTTTTTATCAAAGAATTCACAGGCAGCCGTGAAAAAAGAACGCGGGCTACACCGCGTAATTAAACACGTCGTAGGAAGACTAAAGAGCTGAGCAAATTTCAAAGTACGAAGCAAGAACCCTTGGATTCTAAAGGGACAAGTTGGCCGAGAGCGCCGCGAGAGGGGAACTTAGTTACAGTGTTTACAAAGGTGCGTGAAGCCAGCGGCTAATCCTAATTAACTTCGAAAGAAATTCAATTATCCGTTGGGCAAACGGTGGCGCGGGACGAAAAACGTCGCGACGGCATGGAAGGGAAATGAAAAACGAGCGCTGGAAAAGGGTGCGACGTTTACGTTGGATGCTCGCTTGTCTAGATGCTTTGTGGTGAGCGAAATTTCATTAAATTCCGCTGAAATTCTGCGCTTTTTTTTCACTTGCAGACGTGAGAATAAAGTTCTTTGCATAATGAATAGCGGAGTTTTCTCTAAGTGTTTCTGGGCTAGTAAATAATCCGCTAAGTTTTATTAATGGAAGTCTTACATTATTTTACTTATCTTCTCTTAAAAAAGTAATAAAAAAATTTAGGAAAATTGTAGTCAACATAATATGTTGGCATTACGTGTGATTGGCTTTTTGAAACAAAAGATTTAAAAAAATGTTTGTAAACTATATATACGAGATTACAAATTAAACGTGCTGCGTATAGCGCACTTGATTTCTCATAGTAGTGTAAATAAAATGTGACGTTCTGGAAACGTCTAGCCGGATTTAATTAAACTTTATTTAATTAATTAATCATTATCTACTTGGGCCGAGCGGCTTGCGCTTGTAGACGAGGTTGCGTATAGCTTTAAAGGAAACGAGGGAGGACGGGGTACAGATCTCGGTTTAGGCTAGGGAATCTTGAGGTGTTAAAAGAAAAATAAAACGAAGAAAAAGAAAATAATTCTTTTCCTCTTACCTTTGGTTTTTCTCTGCGTTACTGATGGATGGAGAAGTGGTAAATACAAGTGTTCCACTGTCACTGAAGGAAAACTTGACACTGCACTGAGAGTCGAGTCGAACGGAGGTGTCGATCGAAGGAGAGGCTTGGTATGCCATCAGGTAAAAATTTGAGATTTCTATAGCAATAGAAAAGGAAGAAAGTGCACTTACCGAAGTATTGTTATTCAGATTTAGTGAAGCCAAGTATTGAGGAAACGATGTGCTCCAAGAGAGAGATAGAAAGAAAGGAAAGAAAAGTTAGAAAATTGCAAGATTGTTGGGAAGACGAAAATAAAAAAGATGAAGGAATTTGCCTTATTAATTTATCAATTCAATGACATCTATATATATGCGAATTTATTATTATACTTTATCTTATATTTTACGTATTTCCTTTTTTTAAGTTCGATAAAAATACGGTATTTATTGAAGATAGAGTTTAGAACTTATTAATCTTTCGACGTGAATTATATAATTATAACAGGTTGTAATTATTTGTGCTCAGGGCTGGACCGAGCACTTGATTCAAATCTAATCGACCACAGGATAATATAATAGGGTACTATAATGTAGAAAGGTGTAAAGAAGGTTTACGGAAGTCCACACATTTCAATTTTCAAGATCACACTTTGACAAAAATAAGGCTATTTTTCTAAAGACGTGTAAGGTTTCGGGACTGGTAGTGCCAAGGTAATTTATTTAATAATAAAGCAGCTGCGGTTTATATTTTTTTTGTGTTCTTATTTATTGAAACCACTCTTGTTTGATACATATAGTTGTATTACTTTTGTATGTATTTCTTATTATCTAGTTATTTAATTCAATGTTAATTCTAATCTTTAATATTAACGATAATATTTACATTTGTGAGAGTTTTAGATTTATTTAAATCTCAATAATCGCGACGCGAGAGAAATACCCCGACTGGGAAGTCTTCCTGGACCGCGTTCTTCCTCTTGCGAGGTTACCGGCCCGGGAAGAAGGAGACGCCGCACTTACCTCTTATGAAGAGCGTTCAGCGCGACTCGAACGAGACCAGCTCTGGGCTATCCGTCCTAGGTCAGGGATCAGGGGGAAGTGGTCCCGAGAG
>UCOM01004442.1:0-12389 GCA_900474385.1 Ormyrus pomaceus | reverse complement strand
GAGGCTCAGGGATATAGGTATCCGCGCTCGGTGAGGGTACTCATTGGCGTCTGGGGCAAGAGTTGCAAGAGTTGCCCCAGACGCCATCGTCAGCCCTGCTGTCGAGTCTAGTGGACAGCCCTGACTCTAGAGACGAAACGCCTGACTTGCTCCAACCTCCTACAATACAAACTATTAACATGAATTTGTTAAATTGTATATAAATTCTGTACAATAATACAAGAAAAATTAATTGTATATAATTTGTATCATTATTATGTAGAATCATTTTTGAATACAGCCCTTGTATACAACTTGTATTCAAGCTGTAAACAATTTTTTCACTTGGGTTAATAAAATAATAAAATATTTGCATTAAGATATAAGAACATTTAAATAAAGAAACGAGGATATAATACCATTTTTTTTACCGTTACCAGAATATATAAAAAATAAAATTGTAGCAAGCAGAGAGGTAAATTTTTAAAATTGACAAAAAAAAACGTTATTTACCTTTTGGTATTTTACGAGCGAACGGGATCCCCAAAAGCTTACCCAGTCGACCCCCTAAAAATACGATTTCGGCAATCGGAAAAATTTTGGGAAAACGATCGTAAAAACCGCGCACTATTTTCCTCCCCGTCGAGCGTTTCAATAATAACGTTTTAGTGGCCCCCCGAACCGAGTACAACGGCGTTTGTCAGCGCCGCAGTGTGCACGAATCGTCAATCGGCCGGATCGATCGATCGCGGAGAGCCGCGCGCGCGGCAAGTAGGTGGAGATAATTGCCGGCAATATCCATAAATTCGGTGGCCGATACCCAGTTGTGTGGGGGCCGCGCGGCGCGCGGCTGGCCCGATGACAGGAGCCGCGACGTGATTCCGCTCGCCGGGAATTATCTCTCGACCGTTCCGCTCTTCGGCGGCTTTTTTTTTTTATTTCGACTCTCGGCGCCTCACTTTTTTAACGCTTTAATGGACCTTTATATACATTTTAATCACGTGCTGCGAGTCTTGAGCTTTTTTTTTCTGCGGACGGCTGCTTTCGTTTAGAGTTTCAAGCGCGAGCTTTATTAACTCGGTCGATGTTGAAGCTGGATTTTTTTAGAAATATAAAAGTTGTTTCGTTGGACTCGTTTTTTAAGGCAAGTTGCGAGTTATTGCCCGAGGAAAAGAGATTTTATAAATTTTTTCACGGTGCTATACTTTTAACATTGAACATAAACTTTAATTGTGATACCAGTAAATAAATATTTGTAATGCGTATTCAAAATATCGAATTCCAAAATCTAACTGCAAAATGATTCGTTAGCTACATAAGGGTATTACTGGGGAGCTGTAAATCAATTATTATAGTCATAATAACTTTGACAAGTCAGGTTCGTGGTAACTTTTGAGTGAACTGACATTACACTGATAATCCCAGTAATAATTATTGATAGCGTTACACACCTGGGTCGCCTTTCCGAAGTGATTCGCTTCTGAATACTGCAGTACAGGAGTCGATTACTGCGATGTGTAATAACTTAAGTGTAATTTGGTAATCTCATTGTACTAGATTCATTCAACATTGGCTGATAATAAATGCATAATATTTATGAGCAGTTCGATACATTTTCACACGTAATGAATAAATATTGCACTCGAAATAACATCCTTGTCAAAATACTAATACATACCGAGTTTATTCGCTGCGCTGTTGATGCGAGATATAATGAACGAAAACAAAATATGAAATTCTAGACATGCAAAGAAAATAGTAATTGCGATAGGTTGTTGATATAAATTTTGCTTGTTAATTGGTGACATTCACTTTTCATTATTTACGACCGATAACTTTTCCAGAACTCGTAAATTTCTGCTCATAACGACAACTTTACTTATGCAACAAGTCCGAAAATTTCCCATCATTATTCAATAAACTTTATCGTTTTACAACATTACCGTAATGTTGTAAAACGAGAATAATAAAATATTCACAACGACGCTTTTAAAAACGAACAAAATTCCAGCCCCTTCACCCCTCGTCCTCTTACACCACCAAGCTCGCCTTAGCAACAATGCCGGAACTGCGTTGCCTCGGCGACTGAAAATTCTTAATCGAAGCTGCTCTTAATGAGCCTTGGCCTCGGCGAAAAAAAAGAGAGGAGTCAAATGAAGCCGACGCAGTTCGGTGTGCAGGCGCGGGCGGCGTCTTTACATATATGGGCCTCTCGAATCGTTATTCACTTCCGAGCGGCTCTCCTCTCTCCCTCGCCGTTATATCTGCCTGCGTACCTGCTGCGCGAGAGAGAGATGACTTCGCTCCTTATTTGGTGGTGCCGGGCGAACGACGTATCGATGATGAGCGCCGCTCAGGTGAATACGCTTACGGGAGGTCCGACGTTAAAATTCGTTTCCAGCGCGCGATGATTCGACGGATTTGGAGATGCTTTGAGGGGGCGATTGAAACGTTTTAAAATTTCATGTGCCTCGAATACGCGAAGCTGCAATCTGCTGTTCGATAATAATTGTTTCTCGGCGAATTCGATTAGCGAGAAGGACGAGCGCGGAAAGTGAATTTAATTTTTCTTTTTTTTTTTCTATAATCGATATACGAGTTATGAGTTTACGTAAACGTTCGGGAGTGATCTATTTTAACCGGGCGGCAGTTTTAATTAAGGTCTGAAGCCCGGGGAATATTTATGTCTTCTTGATGCACGCGCCGCGGCACGAGGCGAGCTGCCCAGGATTGGAAAACGGTTTTCGATTAAATTTATAATTCGGGAATTTCAATGGGCACGAAATTTTCAGGCGCAGCTCGCTGATATATCTATTTGTAACTTTTTCTTTTTTACGTCCGAGTCAATTCGGAAATTACTGGAATCGAACGCTTTTGCGGCAGATGCTATCTATATACGTGGCTAATGGTTCTACCACCTAGAATATGGTAATAAAACGTTAATAAGCTTTCTAAAATCTTACTTTACGTGAATTATGGACCCATTTTTTACCTTGCAGTAGGAAATTATTATTTTTGAATTATGTTTCCGAAACATTTATTAAATACAGAATTACTTATTAACGACTAAGTAATTCGACATTTTGTACCGAAATTTTAACATTTTACAGAAAATTTATTTCGAATTCGCAAGTAAAATCAACACATTAACCACAATGTCTGTAAATATAGCAGTACATAATTAACTGATTGAAAAGTCGTTCTCAACGTTAATTAATATTTGAGATCTGTATATAATTTAATTAAAACCTAGTTTAATAGAGATAACAGCCTGTACATTGTATAATCATTCTATAAATCATTATTAATTACCCGGCGAATTTCTAAAGTTCATTGACTCGTTAAGAAGGATGGGGCAAAAAGATTTTAAAAATCCAAATCAATATAATTTCCTGGTAATTGGCAGTTACCGAAAAGAGCACGCGGAGCCCATCAGCGAGCCCCGCATTTACCCAAGCAATTAACCGCCGTAATATCTCCCCAAATATTGAGCCTCCCGGAACAAAGCAAACAAAATTCATTCTTGAAATATCCATTTTTTCTCTCCGGGTTCGCGTAAAAAACGCTCGGCGCGGCGGCAGTCGAAGCTCCCCTCCCGAAAAAGAAGCCCAAAGGCAAAACAAAAAAACTAGACAAGAGAGAGAGAGAGAGAGAGAGAGAGAGAGAGAAGAAGAGAAAAAGAGAAAATCCCGGCGGGGGAAGCAGGTGAGTGGTTGTGCGCTCGGGCGCTTTATCTCCCGTTTCATGCACACGCAGAGACGTATCTCGCGGTGGCACGAGAGAGAGAACTCGTCGCGCAAAAGGACCATTATTACCCGTTTCGCATTAAAGCCTTTTTCATCTAGTCCCCGCCTCCTCCTCGCGATTATCTCTATCTCGCGCTCTATCTCGCCTTTCTCTTTGCGAGTTTTACTCTTTATCTCGCTATTTCTTTTATTTACACAACTCTCCCTCTCTCTCTCCCTCTTTCGCGCGCGACCGCGCACGTTCTTTTGTGCCCGAGAGCTATATCTCGATATACTTACGGTGCGTACGTGCCGCATTTATTCGTCCTGCGCGCGCTCTCTCTCTCTCTCTCTCTCTCTCTCTCGCTCTCGCATTATACTCGTATTCCCGAGCGCGCGCTCTTCCAAGGGTCTTTTATGCTCTTTGTTAAGCGATGATGCGCCTCTCCCGCCGAACTATACGTATGTACATACATAATGCCGAATCCGCGATTTGGATGGCAATGAATCATAGCTCCGCTCTTTTTTCCGTCCCGCATGTAATGCGTATACGTGTGGGTCGCTGTGCGCGCGGCACCGGCACCTACTTATCCTTCGCGGGGCTCGTTATTTTTGTTTTCCGCGTATCATGCCGCTACTTTTCGCATTCGAGTTCTTCCCGGTGTACGAGAGCCATTCAACGGAATTTTCAAGTCATCAAGTAGAATCGCAAAAAAACGCGCAAGTTTTAAGTGCTTGGCGAAGCTGAAAGCGAAAGCAGTTTTTGTGTATTTTTCAGTCCACGGGGAAAATGATTATAATGGGGCTTTTTAATTTATTCTCGAGTTTGTACTCGAGATGAGAGCTGCAAAATAAAAAGTAAATCATTGCGAAGATTGAGAGAAAGTTTGACCAGTTACTGTTACTGTCTGCCACTCTATAACTTACAACTTGGCCGAATGAAACTTACTTTATAGAATTTATTTGTTTTGGTTTTACATTTTCCTTATCGGATTCTTGCTCGTCAAAGTTTTCTGTTTGTTTAAAAGTCGAGCATTTTTAGTTTTCCATCTCGAATAAATTAAAGCACAAGAAGTTTCTCAATAAAAAAAGAAAAATTATAAAAAGTATAAAATTAAACAAGTATAACACTATAAATTTCGAAGTAACAAAATTTATTTTATTAATGTTTTTTATTAAATTAAACGCAAGGAATTCATTAAAAACATACAATATAAAGGTAACGTCAGAAAATTAAAACGTTACCTTTTTACGTATTTCGAAGTAATTAAAATATACAGCACCCTCGAAGGTAGAATGGCTTTCATAAAAGCGCGAAGCCAAGCGCGCGGCTCTCGGCATCCACCTCGCCGCGCGGAAATTGAACGGCAGAATTCAAGCCTCCCAACAATAAAACGCAAAACAACCCACTAAATTTTCCGCAGCTCAAGAAATCCAGACAGGCCTCGGCCTCCTGCACATCATCCAGCCTCTCCCCGCAGAAATAAATAATTCATACAATATCTGCATTATACTTCGCGGGGCAAAAGATAATTCATGCAACGAGGCGAGAGGGGGAGGAGGAGGCGACGAGAGGGAGAGAGACACGGGGCGGCCCGTACGTCTGCGCGCGGTTTAATGAATCTATTTAACTCCCTATTCATTAGCTCCTTTCTCCGCGCCGCCGCGGCGCATCCCCGCGCGCGCGCTCCATTCCGCTTTGTCTCCCCCGATCCGCGCGGCTCCGCCGGCACTTTTGCGCGGCCCCAAAGGGCTCGCGGCCGGCGCTTCCATTAAACGCCATCTCTCGCGCCGGCCGCTCGACGAATAATGTATCCGTGCACGCATCCCCCGGATATACGTATGCACGTGGCGCCCGAGAGCCGAGGCTCGATGCGCTTAATAGGTTAGCCCCGCAAGTGCGAGCCGGAATCTGTTGCCGCGACCGCGGCCGCGCGCCGGTCTGCCGCTCCGACGCGGATGCTGGACCTGCATGCCGGCGTATTCCGGGGAGATGGAAAAATTTAGCGCTGGATTAATTCAGGGGCACTCTGGGCTGCGCCAACGCTTGATGAACTTGACTGGGATATTCGCTTTGACTTGTCAAGTATAAACCAATTTGTTGTTTATGCAGATTTGCCAACTAGGAGAGTGTACGACATTTGGGTAATAGATGTAATGTAACTTTGGGATATGTTTTCTAATGAAAGAAGCCGCGTGCGTTCGGCCTAACGCTCGATTTTTCAAAAGTTATGTGCTCTTTCAGCGAAAATCTAAGAAAAATCGATTTTTGTTTAGTCACTTATAACATCTCAAGTATTAACGGTAGAGTATTTTAACTATTGGCATTCGAAAGGTGAGATCAAATCCTATCGATTAAAAATAAATTTATCAAAAAATCTTTATTTGTTCAAAAATTATAGGTAAATGAAAATTTACAATAAAATTAAGCTAAAATTACAGAAGTAGATTTTTATGTTATTATAGTGGTCTTTGTATGACTATAACTTTTGAACAAATAAAGATTTTTTGATAAATTCTTTTTTTAATCGATAGGATGTGATCTCACCTTTCAAATGCGGGTAATTGACAAGTTATACGTGATTAAACAAAAATCGATTTTTCTTAGATTTTTGCTAAACAGAGCACATAACTTTTGAAAAATCGATCGTTAGGCCGAACGGATGTGACTTCCATCATATTTTAACATTAGAAAACAAATCCCAAAGTTACAAGAAAATTCATTACCCAAATTTCGTACACTCTCCTTGCTAGTATTCGACTGATTTGTATAATAATAAACAAAATTTGTATAACAATTAGGATTATTCGTAATTTTGACTTAATTAAATTCACTGTATAATTTGTTCAGCTATTCGTGATATACGATCTTTACAAATCACTTCAACGGTTTTAATTTCTTTATTAAATTCGCCGATTTCCTAATTATTCACCCGAAAAGTACGGCGGCATGCATCATTTACAAACGAAACGAAGGCAATCATTCAAATGAATGAACTCTAATTAGCCTCACCTCCATTACAAGCAATAACCACTCATAATTCAGCTCGGCGAAAGCCGCGCGCGTCCGCCGCCGCATCGCGTAATCAGCGAATCTTCATCACCGAGAGCTTAGCACCCAAAAGTTGACCCGCTTTACCGGCGCATTCCGTTAATTTTGTCGCCGCATCCGTAACACAAGCTCCTCTCGCCTCTCGGCCAATCAGAGTCAGGCATCTCCCCGCAGCTCTCGTCGCTCGTCGACCACCTGGCTCGCCGACACCTCTACGCCCGAAAACCGCGCCGACGTCGTTTATCTCGACGGACGGGAAGAGCACGTATTTTCGGGTACCTTCGGATGAAGGCGCGTCATAAAAGCGCGCGCGCGAGGACCCGGTAGGAATGTCCATAAAAGCGAGTGGGGCTTTTATATCGCGCCTCCTCTGTACGGTTCCGCCGGCTGCGGGACTTTTATAGACGGATTTTTCGGATTTTCAGCCGCGATGCGCGTTTGCCTTTTTATTGTCAACAATTTTTTTCCGCCCGGATGAACACGAGCCGAGATTTTTAGTGGATGCTTAATTTTTTCATGGCGGAATGTATAAATCAAAGGCTGGTATGTATATCCGCGCGCCCGAATATATACATTTGATGGTTTGTTAAAGGATTCGGATTTATAAAATATGTACGCGGAATGAATATTAAAGAATTAATCAATTCAATTTTTTTATTCCGATTTTTGTCGATCAAACGAATATTGTTAATTTAGTTGAAACTGTAAAACCTTACCGCGAGTATCGCCGAACAATTCGTCAAAAAAGGAAATAAAGCGCACCGTAAAATTTCCACTTTCGTCCGTGACACGTTCTCATAAAAATAATATATAGCCGTACGTATCTACTGATTTAGCCACTCAGCACATCATTATGCGAAGTAAAATATCTGCCGCGTCCCCGTATTAAATTAGAAATTCCGAAATTTGAAATGGAAATCAGCGCGTCCCGAAACGGCTTCATTTTTAATATCCCCGTACGCGCTCCTCCCGCATGGATGAGAAGGCGAAGGTTCCGGGGCGGGAGAGGGGAGAGGAACGAAAGCGGGAGATAAGCATCGAGCGTCGCCGAGGACTCGCGAGGAGTCGTGGGCGTATTAAGCGCGGGAGAGACGGAGCTCGAATTCCAGAAAACCTGTCCCGGTTTTATCCTTCTCCGCGGCCTTGTCACTCTCGTCACACCGGACGTGGCCACGTTATACGCCGTGCGCGCCTTTCTTCTCCCTCCATATACCTGACTCGAGAGGAGCTTCCTCGGAAATTCAGATTTTTTTTTCGACTTCGCGCCGAGGCGCGAGTTTAAATTGCGCTTTGACGCGGTCTGAGCACTCGGTTTTCTAGGGCCGCTGTAATCGTCGGCGGTCGCATTGACATTGCGAAATTATAGTGGGTATTAAGTAATAACGTATAAACAGCCTTTTTGAAAAAATATTTAAATCGGGAGAAAGAAACTATTATACTCTTGTATATATGCTTTAATGATAGTTGAAAATGATTTTAATTGCTACCTTAATATAAATTAAATTTAGTTATATCAAGAAATAATTAATTTCAAAATTTTTAATTACATAAATTTGTTTTAAAAAGCCATGAAGAGTTACTCTAAATTTCAATTTGCTTTTAAATTTTTACTATTAAAAAGAGTCGCGTCATTATAACGGATGACAGTTACCGTGAAAAGCTGAATTACGAGATTAAATTAAATAAAATGCTGGCGATAATGTTACGTCTTATATGTAGAGCAAAAGTAACTCAAAAGCATTAAAGAATTCGCTTAAAACGCAGCAGCTTCTAAGATTTTAGATAGAGCAACATCTGCGCCGCCATAAAGTATTTACCCGGTAAATATATGGTCGAAGCAACGGAGCATCGTAAGTATACCACGGCAATGTCTTACAGGATTACAACTCGCGTACACCTCAGCTTATAAATTATACAACCACATTATTTCATCTGTCTGTCCTTTAGATAAATCATATCCGTAAAGTTCCTTTTGAAATATATGTATTAAAATTCTCAAGTCCTCGTGGCTTTATTTAGAGGTTATTTATAATTTTGACTTTCGTGACTGAAATTTAGTTAACGTTTTTGATACAAACATTTTTTTATTTTCTATACTTGTATAAGAAATGAAACAAAAGTCACATATTTTATATGCTCGCCTGGTAAAACTTAAGTTATTGTGCTGCTTTTACATTTTACGAGCGAATTCAAATTTCCATTTTACACGTTTCGTAAAAAAGTTCTCTACTTATTTCTTAATCTTTGTGATTCTTTTATTTATTGGTAATATTATCCTAAAAAATAACTACAAATCCGTAATATAAAACCGTTATAAGCTTCCTCCACCGACGTGCCTAAACAAAGCCGAAATCTCAAATAACCGACATTTTCATGAAGGAGATGAGAGAAAGAAGGAAGCAATGCCACGATACGTGCGAGCTTTATCCATGACATTGCCTCCCGAGCTCAAAGTTCTCTCTTTCTCATCTAGATTTACTTCCCACGAGCCGCATTGCGTGTATTACGTACGCGCCTACCTATCAAGTTTCTCGACTGGCGAGAATATAAATACCCTTCCAGATAGTTCCTTAACTATTTTATTCAAGAACAATAGCCTTGTTAGAACGTTTAATAAACCGAGCCATATCTGCCGCTCGGTGCAGAGCAAACTAGAGTTAATTTTTAATCGATAGCCATAAAACAAGCCCGCGGCTACCTTAATTGGCAGTGACTAGTCTTGGTCCATATAAGTTAACTTGGTTAACTTTCCCAGCAGTAAGTCGGGTACTCCGGGGGGGCATATCCAATACATTCGCGGGGCGAAGGTGTACGCCTATTGACACATTCGCGTCGTGCCGTGAATATTTTTCAGCGTCCCCAGCTGACCTCGGCTCGTATAGATATTACCCAGTTTTATATACGCGCGAATTAATTTGGGTAACGCGATGCCGGGGATTCAGTAAACCGAACGCGGACGGGAGGCTGCATCGCGAGGCCGCGGCTATATTCGGATGCCGTAACGATTTAATAACGGTGAAAGGTTCTTGTTTGCGTATAAATGATACATATGCAGATCTTGTTTATTCGTTGGCTGGGATTTTTCTATGAAATAAAAATTTTTTACGGATTCGTCGCTCGAATGAGAAAATAAAGGTCGTCGCGGCGCTGCGAACTGAAAAATTCGGAATATTTTCCTAAAACCTCCGGCAACGTTCATTTTCCTCCCAGTATTTTCTAATCTGACTGCATTTAAACAATGAATTTTTTTCTTACCTAAATTAAAATTGTGAGCCGAAAGAATTATTATTATTCAAGTGAATCGAAAAAAGATAATTGTAATAATTATAGAGAATTACTGCAAAATATTGTGTGAAAGAAAAAAATTAATAACACTTTTTTATCGCTCGGTGTTCCACCTATTATTCTGAATTTTTTGCCGCGCTATTTTTTCGGCAACAATAATCCAGACCAACCATCCGATGCCTCGGTTTCTCGCTCTACAATCAGGCTTGCGCATCGAAGGCTACGTTTCTAAAATAAACCCGCGGTCCGCGGCCAAGAACGCGGCAGCCGCAAGAGAACAATTGCAAAAAGAAACTAGTTCGCGTTTTCGTTCTCTCTCTCTCTCTCGTCTTCCCTCTGCGCGCGGCTCTTATTTGAACTGCGGTCTCGGCGCCGCCGCTGCGGTTCCGTCACATCCCAAAGACTCTCGCGAGTAATCGTAGACGGCGCGTATATAGCTGCGTGCGCGCAACAACAAAAATAATCGCGCCGCTGCGGTGTCTCTCTCTCTCTCTCTCTCTCTCTCTCGGAGCAGGTTTGCGATTCAAGCGCAAAAGAGGTCTCTCTGCCACCGCGCGCGTTTTTTTCCCCCATCGCGCTCCGCGAGAGTCTAGAATTTAAATCGGATTACTTTTAATGACTTCATTGACTCGTCGAGGGGCAATTATCGACTAATGGGGAGCGCCGGCAAAAAGCTGTAATTATTTCGCGCCGCGACAAGCTTTTATTCCGCCGCGCTTGTTTAGTGCCCCGCGGCACTCCGGCGCGCTCAGGATTTCTCCGAGTTTGACCCGATTCCGGTTTCGCTTTTATGAGCTTTTCCCCATCGCGTGTGTGTGCCCTCTGCGCCGCACGTATTCCTCTCTTCGATTTACAGGGGGGGGGGGGGAACTTTTTAATTGCTTTGTAGTGGAGGGTAAACAACAAAACAACAGGTTTTTCAGGCTCCGATTGCCTCTCCGCGCGATCTGAAAGTTTCCGGCGTTCGCAATACGTGACTTATAACTGATTGATAAATTTAATAATACGGGCCGAAAAATCAAATGAATTATCACTGCAAATGCCTGATAATGTATTTGCTATTTATAGGAGTAAGCTCTGTTATCAAAATAATGGAAATAGTACGATCAATAATATTCGGTTGAAAATAGAAATGTAATAGGTTTGAGAAATAGTTTAATTTCGGTCGGACAGAATATTGAAAAATAATATAGACAAGTATTTTTTCTTTTCTTTTTATTTTAAACTTTTATTAATAAAGATATAACATTAAAAATCACTATGAATATGTCGATTATTTTTAATATTCTATCAGGCGGATATAATGAAATAAAGAAAAATTTTCATAGAAGGACCCAATTGTCTTTGGACTCAGTTTTAAGAGAATTCCGGTCTGACTGTACTCGACTCGCATCTACTTATACAGTAAAATTTTTTAATTAAATTTTCTCTCAAGCTCATAGCACTTATTCCTATTAAATTTCGTAACAGCTCCGCCCAGCCAACATCGATAAAATTTAATCAAAGCGAAAAAGGGCCAATATACATAATGCCGGTGTAATTCAATGTCATACCGATAAATAATCCAGCAGATATTCCGCGAGGGACGGAGGCTTAAGGAGCTGCCGCCGCTCGGCTTTGCCGCGCCGAGAGCGAGCCAATCATTGGCTCCGCCGATAGCTTCATTAACCGAGACAGTTACGGCCGCTATATACTTCTCCCGATGGCTCAATCCACGGGGATACTCGTTATTTTGAGATTTAGGCGGCGGGTTTCCCGGAACAATGGGACCTTCGGCAGATGAATGAGGCTCGGGAACAACTACTCCTCCTCCGCCTCCTCCTACCGCCGCTAATTGTTTTACTGCGTTATTTTTGTACCGAAGTAAACTCGTTAAGTTGCGCTGATCCCGACCGGGAAAAAAAGTCCCGGAGCTTTAACGAAGCGAAACTGGTGTTTTTTATTAGTTATAATAGCGGGCTGCTCTTTTTCGCTAAAAGGTGGATTCACTTTATGAATACTGTTATTTTTGACAAGTGTCGTACTTTGAATGATTTGTACAGCTGTTAAATATTTTTAACTTTGTTTTATATAGAGCTAAAAATAGACTATTCGTTATGTAGCAAGTAGTGAAAATCGAACGGTCACTCTATCAATTTTCAAGCATCCCCACGTAAAAAAATTTTGTACAGTTTGAATACAAGTTGTATATAAGGGCTATATTAAAAAATGATTGTACATAAATTGATAGAAATTATATACAAGAAGGAAGGCCTTTGTCCCCAAGGCGCTTTTGGGTGCCCGCCCGACTGGTCGCTAGGTGGCGTAGCGCGGATTTGTCGCGCTCGCTAGCAGACCAGTCGAGGCTC